>BPLQ01001326.1:600000-848223 GCA_021605075.1 Caerostris darwini
AGCAATTACTTTTTGAGGGAGGCTAGTCAGATAAAAGAATAATTGAAAGAAGCATTGAAAAGGAAGAATATAGTTACTGCAAAATTTTTTTATTTATTTTTTTTAATATTGTGTAATCTAAAATTTTAAGTATTAAAATTCTTTTACAACGATTAAAATGCCTCCTAAATGACAATCCACAATCATCATAATGTTGTGTTTGCAAATGTAGTGAATGAAAATGCAGATGAAGCATCATTAAAAATAGATTATTGTATTGCTAACAGCAATAAAAAGCTTGTATCAAAAAATGCTGTTTAGTGAAGACTTCAAAAAATTAACTATACTCTCTTCTCAAACTATATAGTTTCCAAAGAATTAAAGACTTTGAATCGTAGTAGTTGAAAGGATAAAAATGATCTCTTCATTTATGTATATATTATGAAAACTGTTGTAGTTGAAATTCATGTATTAAATCTTTCATTTAATATATTAATGTTGAATATGTGTTACAGGATTTTAAAAAAATTCATAGAATAACTTTGTACTGAATGAAATTGAATGATGTGTATATTTTTTAGATAGTTCATTCGATATGTATTATATTATACTTGAAATTGTTAATTTTATGTATACATAACTTTCTAGGTGCTTTGTGCTGTTTGAAATTGGAAGAGTTTGATGATTGTGTGTCATGGTGCAATGAAGGATTGAATGTAATTAATTTTCCGTTTCTATTTATTAATATTAGTTTTTGAGATCATTTTTATATATAGTTCATATCAATGGGCCTTTGGACTAGTGATCAAATGAACAGTCCCAAATCTGATGAGTTTTGATCAGTTTTGAATATACTTGATATCCAATTAGATTATATTACAGCACATTAAACTCAATCAGTGATTCACACCTGTTCTTTAATTCTCTTATCTATAGCTTTTTTCTGTTACATTTTAATTCATGGGTACACATATTAATGTATGATAAATGCCACATTTCATCTATTTTTATAAAAGCTTTAACTATTCCATTGTCTGCAACAATTATGCTTATTATCTTATCTTTAAAAGATTGTTTATTTTTCTCTCGTACAGAGTTCCATTTATTTTATTGCTTGTTATATTTTGTATTGTTTCAAAAATTGGATGCATATATTTTTAGATTAAATTTAAAAACTAAAAAACACTACTCTTGCTTATACAAATAGTAAACATAAAAGCATTATTTCTTACTCTTATCAAACCTCATATATCATTTGATATTTTAAAATTTGTGAATGAATCTTTTGTTTCTTACTACAATACATTTATAGCATGCCAAAACAAAAGTGAGAGAAAAATTTAATACGTTTTTTCTATTAAATAATTTAATAATCATATTTTTGTTAAGAAATTTATTAAAAATTGGTACAATATTTCCATTAAAAACATTCAATGCTAAGAATTAAAAAAAAATTTGAAGCTGCAAGAAAACTTGTGGACCTTTAAAAAATTACAAAATGTATTAATACATACATCAACTCATGAAATGTATCTAATTGAGTAATGAATGTATTTATTAATAATTTTTAACATTCTATTCTAATTCTAATTTTCTTCTGGAAGTTAATGTATATATCAATTAATTAGTTTCTTGAATTTACGATACCATACAAAATACTTTGAGTTAAAGTTGTATGATTACCGAAATTAATTTCATGCAAGTCATAAAATTACTAATTGGTATAAAATTAATTAGTGTCTGCCTTGGAATCTGAAGTTGAACTTTTAATGTAAAAATATGTTACTACAATACAACTGAGAGAGAGAGAGAATGCTGCTACATAAATGCAATTTACCCTGCTATGAAACTGCTGCGAAAAACTTTTTTTTTAATTTTCCACCTCGGTATATAAGACATCTAAATCACTTGGAATTCTAAGAAACTTCATGTATTTTAAATATATGAAGAGCATAACGTCGAGGTTTTTTTTATTTTTTGTGTTGTGCTTGTATTCTGATGTTGAAATTGTCTGTACAAAATTCAATTGAAAACTGGCAATTAAGGGATAAAGTTCTTGCTTTGTCACATAATGTTCTGCTTGCCATCTCAGCAATTTCCTTGCTTTTATTTTAATATAATTTAGCCTTTTTTATTTTGATATTCTGTCATCAGACCATTAAAAACTATTGTGGTCAGGAAATCTGAGTCTATTTTTAATAATTTAAATAAATAATATGCTTTAAATTTTCGTTTGTAAACATTACCTTATATTTGGTAATGTTTCAAAAATGATAAATATTGAGAATCAATTTAATTAAATATACTTTTAAGTTCATAAAAGTTATTATATAATGTTAAATTGTTTAATTTTATATATATAAAAAAAAATTATTAAGATTTACATTTTTTTTTCTTCTTTTTTTACATATAAACATATTTTGATAAGCTACTGTAATATTAAAATTGTGTAAATGACTAAAAATTATTAAAGATTTTTTTTTTAAGGATTTAAAATTATTTTCAGTAGTAGAAAACTTGAATAATTGTATATTTATAGAAATAACATGTTGAAGAATGACAACATAAAATTTTACCAGCTGAACCAAATTTATTATTAGCTAGGAAAATGTTTATATGCTATTGTGTAAACCAATAAAAGATGTGATTACAAAACATATTTTGGCTGATTATCTTAATTTGTTGAAATTACTGAATAAAATTTAAGATTTATGCAATATATTGAAAGACATTTATTGTAGAATTTGATGAATAGAATGCCCATTATTACACAAGTGTGAGTCACGGATAACTTTTCAAAACATTGAAGAATCTGTGAGGTTTATGAAAAAAATATATCTTCTGCTTGCTATCTTGCATAGAAATATCATAATGTAAAATAATTAAATAAGATGACTTATTCTCAAGTGATGAATTTAAAATTTCTAGCATGTTTAAGTTTTTCTTTGTATTAATACTTTAAATATTTAGTAATACATCATTTTCTTATATTAGTTGTCTTCTGAAGATAAGGTTCTTATTAAGTCAAAGGAAGAAGCTATAAAACAAAAGGTTTGTATCTTTATTTATTTTTTAAATTAAACATAAAAATTTTAAGTATTTTGTTTTATTTTGCTTAAGAAATTTTCATATTTGTATTGCCTATTGTGATCTATTACTTTTCTGTTTTGATAAATTGGGTTTTAATAACTTTTTTTCATCTATTTTAATTTTTTTAAATGGTTTAACATTAAATATTAGCAAACTGTTAAAAACTGTTTGATTATTCAAATATAATGAAAAAAAAAAATTTTTTTTTTAATATCTATACAATACTAGAAGACCCGGCCACGCGTTGCTGTGGCTTTCTTGTATTTCGTTCAATTATTAGATACTATAATTGGTATTGTTAAGGAAGTGATTGGTAAAGAATGATGAAAAGAGCAAATTAAACTTCAACGAATAGAAAATGTTTAATTTTTATTAATTTAATGAATGAGGTAGATAATGTTGATTTTTAAGACTGTTTTATAATTATTTTACGTAATTTAATTTTTAATAATCATTACTTTCATTTAACTAAGAACTAAGCGATGAACAATATTTCTTGTTAGTCTGTCTTTCGTCAAAATAAATAAATTCGATGGTTTTCGAACACGTGAGCATGCAACATACAGCTGCCCATGGGAGAAACACGGATTCTGAGGTTAGATTTTTTTGGTGGTCTTTTACTGAAAATGATAATTGAAAAAATACAATACAATTAAAATAAAATCGGGATATAGTAAGAAAAGACTTTAAAAAAAATTCACAATAAAATAGAAATACACGAACACCTTCGAAGGAATTTTTTTGAAATTTTTTATCTTTGTACACATTTTTGGATTGAATGTATCTAAAAACTAATGATTTCACATGAAAAAAATTTCATTATTATTATTTTTTAATTTTTATAAGCTAAAATAAGGGTAAAAATGGACAAAAATTTAATAATGTTACAAAACATGATAACTCAAAATCAAATCAATATTTTTTAAATTTCTAAGTTTGTACTAACATATTACAGGGAATGGACCTGTGGTAAATTTATATCTTTATTATTTATTATTTTGTGCTAGTTAAAATGCTGCCGACACAAAATTCTTTCAAAATTTGCATGTAATTCCAAGCTTAACAATTAAAATAAAAAATATTTATGTAGCTATAATCATTTCAGAGGTCTATTAACTGTAAACATTTATGAAAAACATAAATACAAAGTTTTCTAACATTTGGATCAAAATTACTTGTGTTATGGTGTTTCACATGAAAACAAAAAGCATAAAAATTCATTTTGAGAAAAAGCTAAAAACAACTTTTAATTAGAGATATTACTTTTAAAAATGTTGTAAATATATTAAAAAACCATTGAATTATCAAGTTCATAGTCTTATTTATTAAAAAATATAGTTTTATTTTTCCTTAAAGCTCTAAATATTTTCTGAGCTTTGTTTTGTAAAAGTTAAAATTTGCTCGACAAAATTTTTTTTTACAACTTCCTCCTATTTGCAAAGGCTTTTTAATATGAAATGATCTGGATTTAAAATATTTAGCCTTTTTGCAAGTGTTTTGATTAAATATATTCAAAACCTTTAAATTTCACATAAAATTATCAACTTTAACTATTTTTTATACAATTTATTCTTTAAAATATGGATAAACATTACAAAAATGTGATATTGTTGCAAAACTTTATAATTCAAAAATAAATAAAACATGAATAGTTTATTCCCTTGCAAGTATTTTTATGCTGGGAATATCCTTATGTAGGTAATATACTGTTTTCAAATTTATATCTCAATTATTTATACATTTTTGTATGCTGAAAATTTGTCGACACAAACGTTTTTTTACAAATTTACAAAAATTCTTAGTTTAAAAACTAAAATAAAAATAATTTATGAATTTAGGTTAATTTCTATGTTCTATTCCTTTCATACATTTAAAGAAAACTTTTACATGAAGTTTCAAAGCATTTAGAAAAGAAATATTTTTATTATGATGTTTTGAATGAATACAAAATGCATAAAAATTGAAATAAGAAATAATTAAAACTAACTTTTAAATGTAAATAAAAACAAATGTACATACATAAAAATGTTATTGAGCTTTAAATTCTCCTTTGTTAATATAAACATTTATTTATTTGTTTTGTTTTCTTTAAATAATTTCCAACTTAGAAGTACCATTTATCAATTTTTCTTTGCCAATATTCAAATCACTCAAATTTATAACTCAAATTCTTTGTTTTTCAAAAAAAAAATGTCCTTAATTTTCAACTTGCAACTATTATAATACTTTTTATAAAATTTTAATGTTATCATTATATCAAATAATTGCAGAGTTTTCTTCATTTTCACACTTTTCAAAAAATCCTTAAAATTCATCATATTTCTTTAAAATTATATTGTCTATATTATATTATCTTGCAGATCACATTTCATTTTAGAATTCTTAATCAAATAAAACACATGTTGACAAACTTTAAGCATAGAAAAGTTCAATGTTTTGATTCACAACTTTTCATTTCATATATTTTATTCAAATTCAAATTTAGAAAATGTGTTTTTTTTGTTCTTCACAAAAAATGTTTTATTATTTTATGATTAAAGAAATCACAAAACAAATGGAAAAGTTAATGAGCTTTAAATTCTCCTTTATTAATATAAACACTTATTTAGTTGTTTTGTTTTCTTTAAATAACTTCCAACTTAAAAGTACCATTTATCAATTTTTCTTCGACAATATTCAAATCACTCAAATTCTTTGTTTTTCAAATAACAAAAGTTTTTTTTTAAAAAAATGTGCTTGATTTTCAACTTGCAACTATTATAATACCTTTTATAAAATTTTAATGTTATGATTATATCAAATAATTGCAGAGTTTACTTCATTTTCACACTTTTCAGAAAATTCTTAAAATTCATCATATTTCTTTAAAATTATATTGTCTATATTATATTATCTTGCAGATCACATTTCATTTTAGAATTCTTAATCAAATAAAACACATGTTGACAAACTTTAAGCATAGAAAAGTTCAATGTTTTGATTCACAACTTTCCATTCCATATATTTTATTCCAATTCAAATTCAAACTTAGAAAATAAAAAAAATATTGATAATCAAATCAGGTAATACTTACATACATTTGATTTATTTCGCATAGAAATAATATAAATTTGATACAATATAATTTTCACAAAATTTAAAGTAGTACATAAAACAATAATATTCAGAACATAAGTATTTTACGGTTATGTAGTACATGCATCGAGACACGGCGCCATCTAAAAATAGTCATTATATTGTTCGAAAAATGAAGCTACGAATTCCTCTAATTGCAGTATTGCAACCCTAAAGAATTGGCGAAAATTCAGGGTTGCAAGATTGGCGCCTTCTTCAATGCTAGATTTTAAACGATTTTGCATTTAAATACAAAAAAAATCTGAATAAAAACTATCCTATTTCTCAAGTTGGAACAAAACACACATTTAAAAAAAAAAAAAAGTTAAAATCGGATGATTAGTTTCGGAGTTCATCGCGAACAAACATCGTGACACGTGAATTATATATAATAGATACCTAATTGTAATTTTAAAAATGCTTCCAATTTTTTTAATTTATTATAAAGTAAAAAGAAAAACCATTTTGAAGAATTATATGAAATCTTCAATCAAATGTACAGAACAAATGCTATCACTATCTCTTCAAATTACAATTTTCTTTTCTTTTTATCAGTTTAAAGTTAGTTAAATTCTATAGGAATTTATAGTAAATCATTATATAATTGCATTTATTTTGTTACAGAAAATTAAGGAAAGAGACATAAGAGCAAGAAATGCTAAGGCAGCAGCTATTAAGTCTGAAACGGAAATGCTGGAAATGGCAATTAAAGTAAATGTTTTGATAATCTGTAATTTTTAGAACTTATTTTAATACAATATAAGCTAAATGAAATAAATATTTAAAAAATTATTGTTAATTCACTTATCATATAGCCTACGTAACTTCAAGAATTAATCAAATTTTCACAATTTTTTTAAGCGAAATTAGTATTTTTATTTATTTATTTATTTATTATTATTATTATTACTATTTTGCAAAAACTTTTTAGGCGAATTTTATTTTCACATTAGTTTGTGATTACCTTTTAATTTTTTAACAGCAACTATAGTGTTATTGAGAGCTACTAATATAAATAGTTCTTAATATTATAGTTTTTCATCACATTATATATTATTCAATCCAGGTATGAAATTTAAAATAGTTGTTTTTAAAAATAATTTCAAATTCTACAAAAATAAATTTCACTTGCATATTTTTCTCCCAATATTTTTGGTTGACTCTTTTTGTTGTTGTGTTGTTAATTTTTTTGCTATGATCTTTATTCTTTTATATCAAATATTAATGAATTTTTAATAAAATTTATAAATAAATGATTTAAAATGCTCTAATTTTCATTACAGGAGAGAGGAATTGTTATGGCTGATAATACTCTTAGAGAACCTCATTTTCTTGCACTCATAGACAGTAAAGTATGTTTAGCATCAGGCAGATTAAAATGGCCAGTTTTGTTTATTTACCCCGAATTTGGTACAACTGACTTATTTCAAAATTTCTCAGAAGACTCGAAGTTAGTATGCAATTAAATATTTTTTAAATTTAAAAATTTATTTCAAGATTTTATAATTGTTTATCTTTTTTTTTTATGATTGTACTAATATTAATAATTTTTACAGTTTTATAACTATATTTGATCAGCTTTATAATGAGGAAAATTCTCCAAAATGGGACCAAGAACTTAAATACAGTGCTGAAAGTGTCCAGGTAATTAAATCCTCCATTTTTTAAGACCAAGAAAATTTATATTTTTCTGCAAGTTGGAAATTAGGCCGCTAGGGACATATAAGCTGGTTAATAAAACTCTTAGCATGCTGGCCAATTGGCTAGCACTCTGGTCTTTGGTACAACAAGCTTTAGGTTTGAATCCTGTCGGTGACATGGATGTTTGTTAGTGGTTTGGAACCCACATTAAGCAGTAGGTTCCAGTAAGAAGAAATCAGTAGCAATAAAGACGGGGATCTATTTAGCCTAAAGTGTGCACAAAATGACCATACTATATAGATACCAAACCTACTATATAGAGAGAGATATTTAGTGGTGATAATAGCAGTTGGAAGGTAAATAATGTAAACATACTGTTCAATGCTAGAAAAAACTATTTAAAAATATTTTTTCTTTTCAAAATCCAAGTTCAAACATTTGATTATAAACCCTCTACTTTAAATGGACTCAGGAGTAAACTGCCATTGTAAATCATGATTTAATTCATTTTCTTAAGTAATCATTTTAATGTTAATTTTTGTGATGAAAAGCTAGTTTATTTTATTGGATAAGTGAATTTTAAAATATGCAAGATTTAATGTAATTGAAAAAGTTGGGATTTTTAGCTGCTTGTAATAATATATGCAGGCCAATATCTTGAACACTAATAAAGCATCTCATTTAAAGTAACTTCTGGGGCTATGACATTTCATCTAGTAGTATTTCTGTAATTATAGTAATGTAAAAAATATGAATTTCATGCTTAATAAATCTTATATTGTTTTAGGTTATTTTTAAAAATGCCTTTTTTGTCAATTTTCAGATGTATTTCACTGATGAGGACTTCTTGATTCCTGTTGATAAAACTAAATCTCTTAAAGAAGCTCTAACCCTTAAAAGGTAAAAATTTATATTTTTATAATTTTTTTTATAATTTTAAATGTGTGTGGGCATGTTATGTTCTTTACTTTATTGTTTCTTTGTTTACATACTTTATAAGTTTTTTTTTTTTTTTTTTTCAAATTGCTTAATTGTTTGGCAATAGAGTAAATTTTTTGAAAAATTACTCTTTTTTTAAATAAACCAACCATAGTTAGTCTTGTGATAAATTCAATTACACTGAAATGTAGCAAAGAAGATTTTGAAAAGAGAAAAATTTATACTTAATATTACTAAATGCCCAATGTGTATTACTGTGATTACAAATGTTTTTCAGAATTATGTAATTTTTTATGTAATTGATGTAACTTTCAGAATTAAGATAGAAAATCTAAATAGTAGATTCATTTGAATTATTTAAAAAAATTAAATCCTTAAATTGTTATCATGGCACATTGATTGTAGTTAAAAGGGATGCCTTGTTCTTATGTTTTAATAGGAATTTACAAAATTAAAATTTCAAGGTGCATAATATTGTAAACAATCAGATTTGCAAAAGATGGATAAAAAAAATGATGCATGAAAATTAAAAAATAATGTAGTATACAGAAATAAAAGTAAAAGGAATTATTAGAATAAATATGTGAAGTTCCTATGGTTCCTCAAGGCGAACTGAAATAGACAGCATTTTAAATTATTTTGTTTCCATAAAATTTGGAACAAAAAGAATTTATAATAACAGAAAATTAAAATAATAAAACAAGTATTTATCCTGCAACTAAGAATTAACTGCAAGATTAATTGTCATGAATTATGATTGCATATTGTATTAACTAATGGGGAAGGCAGAATTCTGAGTAATATAATAAAATATGATAATGTTCAAATTAAATAATTATTAAAGTTATTACTGTCTGGCAACAGAATTCAAATACAAAATATAGAAGTAAATGTTCTAAAATTTACATCTTTAATAATCACTAAAGTAAAAGTGATTTATTATTGACAAAACTTTTGCTATAAATTTCATTCATAACTTCAATTTTTTTAAATTCACTTTTCCTCAGAAAGGAACTATTAAAAAATATATTTAAGTTATCATTATAATTGAAACCAGATTCATAATCATTATAATTTGTTTTACAGTTATAAGAATCAATTTTGCATTGCATCTAATAAATTATTTAATTTTTAATGCATCTTATTTTTATTTCAGGTACAAAGTTCAAAATGCAACACCACATTTTCTTGTTACTGTACGACATTCACCATTTGACATTGATTTTAGGAGAAAATATGTTTTGTTAGAAGATGATTATTTTAAAGACTAAACAAAATGAGGAAAATATTATCACTCAAATAATTTTAATTAAAAAATATATATATGATTTTTAAAATCTTTACAAGTATATTTAACTATCATTAAATATTGATTTGTTACTACAGTTTAAAAATGTTATTATTATTTTTTGAATGATTTTTTTTTTATAATTATTGAATGATTTCTCCTCCTGATTCCCTGATATTGCAGAAATAAAAATATTTATTGTGGCCATTAAAATAATATGTTTCATGATAAAATTAAATTTTATTATAAAATAAAAATTATATCTTTGTACTGTTAATTTTTGTACAGGTTAACTACCTATTTGTAACTAAATTCATTGTTGAAGAATCATTATTCATAAATGCATTTGTGTATTAAATTATCATTATGTACATGTTTGTCATCATCAAATAAAGTACATTAATTCTTTGTAGCTTTTGTTATGACAGTTTAAAAGCATTAATTAAGTTTAATATACATATATTTATTTTGTAGTAATAATATAAGAGCAAAATTGTAAAGAAACATTGTTGGGTATGATTAATTATTTTTTAGTTCAATTATTCTTTTTTTTTTTTTTTTTTTTTTTTTTGAAGCTTAAAATCACTAAATATCAATTGGATAATTTAAGCATAGAATGGCTCTTCTCTTCAAAACTGTACACTTAATTTGAGGTTATTTGTCACTAATATAGCAAATTTAATGTTAATGGAAAGAAAACAAAAATATCTTAAAACCCATTATTTTGTTCTTCAACCCAGTTGGAATTCACATTATGATTTCCATCTCATCATAGACTCATGATTTTCATTAATCTGGCATATGGTTAATTTTAATTTTCCATAAATTCAGTATTTGATTGCTATTCAAAATTATAAATGCTTACTATTATCTTTGGGTTGTTAGAATTCAGCACCACTAGTTTGTGAATTGAGACATTTTGTTTTTTAACTATAGATCTGAATATATATATATATGATATATGAATTTATCTGTGTTCAGATCAATATTGAAAAACCAAAATGTCCCAGTTTGTTACTTGAGATTGAATATTTACTATCAATCCATAATTACCAACTTTTATTGTTATTCATACTACATACGAATTTAGGGCTCATTTTAAGATAGTATGGGGGATCTGTAAAATGCATATTATTCTGGATTTAAATTTCCTTCAATGTGAAGCCAACTAGTCTTGCTGTTCATGCAATAAGTTTATGCTGTGCAAGACTTTCGGCAAATTTATGCAAGTGGCAATGGCAGTTTGCTTCATGTTGAAGGTAATGAAACATGTCTTTTTGATAAGGTTTTAGAATGCCAAATTTGAAAATGAAATTAAGCAAAAATATGTCCATTCAAGTATGATATGGGATGATCAATCGTACAAACAAAAATCAATTGCAGTTTTTTAGCAAGATTATATTCACCGGAAGATGCCTAACAATTGAAATAGAAACTCGTTAAAATATGAGCACTCTTATCCTCAATAGCAGTTAGATAATCTGATGAATGAGAATTGAGGGACTGTATCAAGCAACCATAAATTATCCAACTCTCGGTTGTCTCCTGTATTTATATTACGCATATTCGGAACATATTCAGAAACACTCGCATCTTCCAAATGAGTGACCACCGAAAGAAAAAAAACACAGCTCTGCTACTCGCTTCAAAATGTCACTGTATACTTCGACTAACCAAATATAATTCACGTCTTTGCGTAATTCTGCCACAACCAAAAGATTTTGTCTTAGTGCAAGATGACATTTCCACCTCAATGATAATATATGCTTGATACTTCTACGTACGTACCAAATGAAATTGCAAAAAGAGTAGTCCACCCTCAGCGGCATAGATACTCCCCTGCTAGTTCCGAAACAAAAATTAGCGCGTGGTTAAAAACGATTGAGTTCATAGGATGCACTTGCTGGGTCGTGGAGCTTAGGCTAAAAAGTTTGAAGACCTCTAGCTTAGAGGATTCTCTTTCAATAATACACGTATAAAAAAAAATTAACTCAAATAGTAAAACAGTGCAGTTGTATGGGTGAAAGATAAGTAAAGAAAACATACATTATTCACCAAATTTTCTCTGTGTATTTTATCATTTAATAAAAGGATTACAGGGTGGCCACAGAATCGGGGAATTTTATCGATCTGGTAAATTCGTAAAAAGTATCTAAGCATTAGTGGAAATTGTTCACGAGAGCATGTGCGTGATCGAAGATTTTGTTGCGAAGCATGCTTGGAAACTCGAATCGTTGTTCATTTTACGGCAACCTTCCGATTTTTTTGATAGTCTGTCCAATTTATGATTTATCTCATTTTTAAACTTGTCTCACTAGTGTGAGTGTTTCCTTTTTTTATTTGTAGTGCTATTTATTTATATTCATGTTATTTGCTATACCAATTTAGAAAAGTAAAGATTTTAATATATATATATATATATTTTTAAATATTTTATTAATTATTTGTGCATTAAGCTTAAATTCCTTCCTTAAGCCTAATTTAACAGCTCTTCAGCATCTGCATTGATTGGTATTTTCTATTTATTGATATTTAAGTCTTATGAGTTATTAATTATTTATATATATTTTAAATGTATTAAGTCTTAAATTATTTAGCCTTTAGCCTACTACATATTGAATGGATCCTTTAATTTGTTATTTGTGCGTATAAGGCCCCCATCCCGCTGTGGCAACTTACTTATCGCAAGGCCCCGGAGAATGTCAAAATCTTCGAGGTAACTAGACTCCTTCACTACTCAGTCCGAGTTGCGAAGTTCAATCGACGGCCAGGAGCATCACAATGCTTCTCTCGTAATCTTTTTCATCATTCTTCGAAAAATTGTAGTTACAAGAAGCGATGCCTCAAGTGTGGGGGCGAACATACCTTAAAAGACTGTCATATCAAGGAACGATTGGAAAATCCTGTTTGCATCAACTGCCACCAGATGGGGCACCTCGCCGCATGGCGCGGTTGCCCGATGTTCCCCAAGCCACGCCTGCCGCCCAATCAGGGCCCAGCGCCTGCAAGACCCGCCTTCACCAGCCGGCCAGTCTCGGAGGGTGTGTCCTTTGCCAGCTTATTCCAAGGTTCCCCAAAAATCCCACATGCTACGCCTTTGGTCACAAAAAATCTGTTGCGAAATGCACCTACTAATACTAACAATCCTAATGCTAATAGTACTAACATTACAGCTGACTCAGCCAATAAAGCGCTTTATGTTTTAACTGAGATCGTCAATCTCTTTAATATGTTTGGCGGGCTAGACAATATCTATACGCAATTTAAGAATGCAAATAACCCTTTTGAAAAGATGCAGCTTCTGTTTACATTAATTAATTAATTCTTTTATTTTTAATTGCGCCATTCCTTTTTACTCCGCGTTTTTTGCTTACTTTTTCTTTCTTTTTTACTAACACTGGACATAATTATGCTCACTGCTTTTTGTTTTAGTCATGTATTTTTTCCCATGAACTTTATTGTGCCAGATTTGGAGTCTAGGGCCATAAATCGGCCAAGGTACTCCGTGCGTGGAATGATGATGATGATGATTTGTGTGTTTAATTACTAATTCTCTTCAATTCAGTTTTCATTATAATTACGTAGAGAGGAAAAAAAATTCGATGGTACAGGGTCACCTTTAAAAAACACTTTCAGGGAGAATCACCGTTGGTCATTTCGTGAAGTTTTGTTATTTCTTTGGTAAAAAAGGCGAAGTTGGTTGATAACTTACAACTGTAAGGTATTATTTTATACATGAAAGTATGCATCCATATTGTCTATATACTTTTGCCATTTAAGCGGCAGATAGTTCAAGATGGTGGTATAAAGCCCTGGCGGACGAGAGTTAAGGAATTAATGGAAGAACAATTTTATAGCATTGTCTAAATTAAATCCGATTAAATTTAGTATGAGATACGATTTCCATCTTCCGGAAAATGCTAAACGCCCAAAGGCTGTTCTTCACAACTTGCAAAGTTCCTAGACGAACTGGCTCAGTTGTCGTCATGACCTCTGTGCTTTCAGTCTTCATTCCTAGCAACGAAAATCCCATCCTACTGTAGATTCCTTTTTAAATTTTGGATTCTTTAATTGTTCTGTTTATTTTATTAATTTTTGTTTTTTATTTTATTTTTCTCCTTGTTATTAGCTATTTTATTAATTTTTTCTTTGCTTATATTTTTAATATATATTTTAACATGGGACATTGCTCTTAAATCACTTCACCTCCTTTTAACTATCAATGTTTTTACCTTCACCAATGTTTCTCAGATGCAGATAGGAGTTTTAGGCCCCTTTGGGGCCAGGGCACTCCGAAATCCTGTAAAGACGACGACGGATTGTCTAAATTAAATTGTTTTCCTATTAAAAAGTTGTCCCAATTACGAAAAAATAGTAGTAAGTGGTGCTAGATCTGATGAGTATAGAGGATAAGGAAGTTTCAACAACAATTTCTGAAGTTTTGCCGCAGTCATTTATGCAGTGTGTGGTCTAGCATCATCGTGCAATTAGATAAGAGTCGATCTGTTGACCAATCTAGGTTGTTTTTCATTAAGTATTTCGTCCAGATGATTGCAGTATTTTTCTGCTGTGATCGATGAGCAAGATTTCATGAAATTATAATGGATCCACCTGCGCTAGATCACCAAACACTCACCATCAACTTCTTTTGATGAATATTACGCTTTGGAATGTATTTAGATGATTCCCTTATGTCCAAACCACTGTGCTGAACGTTTGCGAGTGTCATTGTATCTATTTCTCATCACAAGTGATGATTAAAAAACGGATCAGTTTTATGACGAGAAAGAAACATCAAGCAAACTCCTAATGCTTTTGTTTCTTTTCTATTTAGTTCCTGTAGAACTTACTTATCAAACTTTTTCACATTACCGATTTAAGCTAAATGAGTCAATATTGTTTGTTTGTTAACACCAAACTTCAACGATAATTCATAAGCACTCTGACATGAGTCAGACTCAACAGTGACTTTCGTTCGTCATTATTGACTTTTGATTCTGGGTAACCGAGTGGGTCAAAGTTACTAATAGAGGTCAAAGTTACCTGTACAAAATTTGACAAACCAGCTTTCATCTTTGACAACCTATTATTTAAATAATTATGATGCAATGCTAAAATAATTACTTTACATTGCGTTAGTGCAATACATTGTATATATATATATCGTTTTACGGTTTTTAGAGATAATCGATATTATTTTAGTATAAAAATGCGAGTTTATTTCAAATAGTTTTTAACATGAATTTAATTTAAGAATATTTGAAACTTTTTGAAGGTTGGGCGCATTTGCAAATATATAAATGATTGTAGGCGCACTATATCCAAATTTCTAACAAAAAAAGCATCCACCACTAATGCCTCTCAGCTACAAATTCAGATGGTCAATTCAAAGAACTATTACTTTCAAACGGCGGAGTCTCAGTAGCTGCAATCAAAAATTTTTTAACGTTGATAATCACAGAAGCTAGAGCTCCCATTGCCAACCATGGAAATTACCGATCCTAGTTTCTCGGAAACATTCTTTGGGCCATTATTGCTGTTTGGCGACTTTTTATGTGAAGAAAGACGAGGGGGGAAGCAACTAAAATTGTTAGTTGTTTTGGATGAAAGCTGTTTTTGAATGGGAAAACTGACAAGAGAAAGAGTAACTATATTTATTTTTATATCTGGTACATATTTTTGTGGAATACCACAAGGTTCATCCGGAAATCTTCTACCGGGCACCCTTTGAAAACCAAAGTTCATGAGGAATATAATTCTTAGAATATCGTTTAAATTCTTTCTATCAAGAACAATTTATAATTTGCGATATACTTTTTTGAATACAGTAGGATTTTGGCAGGATATAATCCTTAAAAATTAATTTATTTTGAACAAAATAAATAAAAAAAGAGAAGTAATACAGTTTTTTTCTTTTTTTCCAATTTAAAAAAGAGACACTTGTATCTTGTTCATTCCTAAATTCTGCTATTTTGTTAATAAACTTCAAATTTTTTCTTGAAAATCTTTTCAATACGATAATAATTCCGTACAAACATTTATAACTTAAAATAAAATTGCGCTTCAAAAAAATGTGTAATGTCGTTCTTGAAATGATAATAGATGAAATAATCACTATATTTTTTACATGTAACCGTAACGGATAAAACGAGTGTTTGTTTATTTTTTTATCCATCAAACAGTTTATTCAAGAACTTTAATTTCTCCTAAAACAATCTCTTATGTTAAGAAATATTTAATTTGTGGTTTTAAATAGACCAATAACATTGTTTCATTCTCTATAATGAGTGGTAATGGACAAGATCACCAGGTAAAAACAATTGATTTATAATTGCTCTTTGAGTTGAATACACATTGTTAAATTTGATATTTTATTAAATGCTATATTCTTCACAATGTTTGTTTTATTTATGGTTGTATTTTTTCATTCCGTGACACGTAATTTCTGTATTAAAATATATTCTAGACTATGTTAAACTGTTATTATTTACTTATAGGAATTCAAATTTAAATCTTTTAAAAAAATTACATTGAACAATTTTTAGAGAAGAAAAGGAATTAAAAGGCACATTGTTAAATTTTTTTGACTGTTGTATTTTGTATTATTTTAAATAAAAATTATTTAAATCAAATAGCTACTATTAGAATATATTAATTTTAATTTTTTGCCTGATAATATATTACTAATTTTTAAAAATTCATATTTTTGCTTTGATTATAAAATTTGGTAAAAAATTCATTAAATTTACCTTTAAGAGTTTGAATTTTTTTTCTTCTGATAATGCTGAGTTAAAAGTGAAATTTTAAAATGCCATTTATGACTATTATTAAAACAAAATACCTCACTTTGGCAGTATTTAAAATTTCTCAAGTATGGCATAATCTAGCAGTATATAAGTTAGAATTCAAACTTTAATTGAATAAGTGTGCTACTCAATTGAAATAATAAGAGTTGTCTTTTCTTAGAATTTCATTTAAGTGTTCATCATTATAAATTTTTCTATCTTTTAGCATTGTCATTAATTTATATCGATTGTTCTCATTTGCAAGCTTTATTACATCTTATCCTTATGTTTTAGACATTTATATTAATTAACCAGATAATATTAAATATCCAAATTATAAATTATAACCAAAACATCATTCCAAAGGTTGAATCATTATACTCCAAAACTAAATATGACTTTTAATTCTGGTCAAACATTTAAAAAATTCATGAACATTACTTTTAGAAAATGTTAAGAGGAAAAATTTAAAACTAAATGTTGAGAAGCAGATTATAGTACTATTGAAAGAAATCTTGCAATACATTTGCATTTACATATACATACATTTAAATTTAGTAAAAATCTTAATTTATTTAGAAAACATACGAGCTTGCTAATCAAAAATTTGATTTTTTTTAAAATCACTTTTTGCATATTTTTATAGTTATAAATAAAAAGGAGAAAAGGGTCAATAGTTTAAAAAAAATAAATTTTGTAATTATTTTTCTTTTATTGAATTAACTTCTATTGCAATTTAATTTAAAAAAAAAAGGATTTATTTAGTGTTTATAACTATACAAAATATTTTATGTTTTTTAAGTTCTTTATTATGTTAATTTCTACAATGATTAATAGCTTATACTAACTATACTACTGTGTCCAAAAAGTAAGACCAATTTTCAATTTAAAATTCCTGGGGCTTATGGAATTTCAATTTTTTTTTCTTTTTTAGGTTGCTGGCACACTGTCCTTGATATCTGGGTGAAATTTGACATCAAAATATTCATTAGTGTTAGAGTTACGCTTGGCTTTGTGAGATGCTAAAAGTGATTCCAATGATTTTTGAAATGTCTGAATTAATTGAGCAAAGAACTTGCATTAAATTTTGTTTGCAGAAACATCTAGAATGTTGCAGAAGGCATTTGGTGAGCAGTGCTATATCAGAAAGAAATGTTTAGAAGTGGTATTAACAGTTCAAAGTAGACATGGAACGCATTAAAGACGAAGAGCCTTTTGGTTGACTAGCAACCTCAACCGACGAAGCTCACATCCAAAAAATTTAAGATTTGGCACTTGCAAAACGTCGATTTACAATTAGAGACCTTGGTGATGATGTTGGAATTTCAAAAGGAGCGATCAATTCCATTTTGGGCCTCAAAAGCGTCAAATCTCGATTGATACCGAAAGTACTGCATATGCCAGCTCACACTGCACTGATTCTTCATGACCTTTACGCGAAAAATAAAATCCATATCGTTCCACAAACACCGTATTTTCACTGTGCGACTTCTGGCTATTCCCTAAACTCAAAAGACCACTCCTTGGACACAGTTTTAAGTCGATTGAAGAGATTCAATGGGAAGTGCCACACGCTTTAAAGACCATCCCTGGCGATGACTTTTTAGCATGCATTGAGTATTGGAAAAAAGTTTGCATAAGTGCATTGTGTCCAGAGGGGATTACTTTGAAGGCAAAATAAATTTGGAAAAATAATAAGTAAAGAGTTTTTGAAAAAAAAAATAATTGGTTGTACGTTTTGGGCACAGTAGTATACTAATGCATTTCTTACCAATTTTCTGGACATTGACTGAATAAAAATTTATAATTGCTTAATTTTCAAGAATCCTTATGACAATTTAAAGGATTTTATTTAAGAATACATTAGTAGCATTTAAATAAATTTTATATTTTTGGCTATTGCCAAAATTTTCTTTCTGACTATTTTTATTTATTCCTTATAGTTTTTCAATGTAATTATTAAACCACACACACAAAGACATATAAATATAATTTTTATGTATTATTATTATTATTTAGTTACCAGAAGATAGAGGACCAGAAGTAGTTGATGAAGGTCAAGATGAAGATGATGAATTTGGAGAATTTGAAGGTTTTGAGGTAAAACATTAACTATAAAAATTATTTGCATAATTTAAATCAATTTTGTTGTTACAAGGTTTTGTTGGAAAATCCTTGTAATTTATTTGTTATTGTGCAATTTACCTAGTATTAGTTCTCACTGATTAATGTGCACAATAACAAAAGTTTGATATAGTATTGTGCATTGGTAAAAGAACTTAATAGTTCAAGTCTTCTGGGTGCAAATTAGGGCCAATTATTCTGAAAGTTTTCCATTAGTATTATTCTCTCACGTTTCCTTCGTGTATAAGTAACCCCTCTCCCTTCTTTCATGGTATACTCAAAATTATGATAATTCTCTCTTAATTCCATTGCATTGGAGGTAAATGATACAAATCGAAATGCTTAATATGAATAAAAATCTGATTCTTCATTTTACAAATATCTATATGAATAGATATACTTGTTCATTCAAACTAAATCTGACTGAATATTGAATTTACTTGGCAGTTCTATGAATTGCTTATTCTGTAGAATAACATCGTCTCAGAATTATGTATTGAATATGCATTTTTTTTTTATGTTTGTGCCAAATTTATAAATTTTGTGAGCATTGTTTTTTCTATTATTTTATTAAGAAATATTAGAAGAAACACTGCAATATTTAATTTATAAGGCTGAATATTCATCAAGCATTGCAAAAATTGGGTTTATACTAAAGATGATGCTTTATCATTCTTTTAAGTAAAAAATATCCTTTAATATGCAGAAATGAATATGGTGCATTTATTATTTTGCCAGAATTAGGTACTGGGGATGCACTATCAAAAATTTTAAAGATTCTACAAGTATTTGGCATGTAAATTAATTGAAAAGTAGTAAAATATTATTTACGACCTCTTTGAAAAAAAAATTTTTTTTTTAAGTATTGAAAAGGGATATATGTTTAGTTTAACTGCAATTCATGTAACTCAAAATGCACTAATCAGTCAATTTAAGTTAGAAATGCTAATCAAATTTTTTAATACCTTTGTAAGCCAACATAATTTGATGGTAATTTAATATAATGTTTAAAAATAAATGTTTTATTTAGTTTCATTTGCTATTTTAAAAATGATCAATTATATTTGCTATCTACAATAAAGCTATCTTACAAATGAAATAAAATGAACAGCATTAAAATGTATGAATTTGTTATTAGTAAATAATTTTTTGTGTGTATAGTTGATTTGTGTAAAATCAATTTTTTTGTTTCATCTTTTTAGGGAGGAGTTGAACGTATGCAAGCTCAGCCAGCTCCTTCTCCTTGGGCTACATTTCCAGGTAATTCTCATTATATAAGATTTAAATATATTAACATTAAATAAATTGTCAATGCAATATGATCAAAATCATTGGTTTTTTTTTCTCTATATAATAAAATTTGCTTTCATGATTTGTAAAATGCCTACAATAGGATTTTTTTTTTTGTTATAAGCTACTTCTGACAATTTTTAATGATACATTTTGGTTAATGAAGACCAAACTTTAATAATGCACCAAATCAATAAATGCGGTAAACTGTTTATTATACTTAGTATGTTGCTCTATAAAAAAATTAGGGTTATCATTAATATTTAGCGAGATTTTCTGTTGATATTTATATTTAGCAAAAAAATGGGATCCGTTTAACCAAAAAAAAACAATAACAATATCTTTTTTAACAATATTTCATTTTTGTAATTTGTCATTAATTAAAAAACTTTTTTAATGTCTATCCTCTTTAACTAATTTTGAATTATTTTTAATACTCTGAAATTGTGCAATCTCGTGATTTAATTTTATTGCAATTAGATTTGCTTCCGGTTCAGTCAAGTCCAGCAACTCCTGCTGAAGATGGCCAAGCCTCTTCTTCCAGAATGAATAATGCTGCGCCTCGGGAAATATGGCAACCACCATCAAATGCAGTGCCTTGGCCAGGACCTAGTCATGATGAGCCAAGACCAATGCCCCAGCAGATGCGAACTTTGAATCCTCCAGATGTTTCTCTTGGGACAAATCAAGCAGTGGGTGGACGTATTACACCCGACAATGTTCATGGTTTGTGTTACATATTTCCACATCTGTTATATATAGCATATAAATTATTTTCAAGTTGTTTAATAATATATAGTAGTTATATAATAGAGAGTGTTCCCTATTCTAAAGAAGCAAAAAAGTTGGGTAAATATCTTTTGTCCTTTTGTACTTTTTGTAGTTGCCTGCATAATCAATTGACTCCTTTCTCTCCACACGTTTATTTAAAAACCATTAATATGTTCTGAAGCAATTCTGAAAACTCCGAGAAATAATTGAAATTCTTCTCGAGTCATACATTCATTTAACTATGTGCTTACTAAAAATATAGAGATACAATAAATGTATTTTGTTTTTAATTCTGATCATTTTGTATAAAATATTAAAAAGTTTATATAAAATAATGTATTTTTAAGTCATTTTGAAGATAAAATATTACACAAAATTTATTTATGAAATATAAATGCCAAATATTTAGAAAAATTAAATTGACATTTCAACCATACAATGATTTTAAATGAACCATTTCTTTTGAAAATCATTGTATGATAGTATACCGTTTTCTCCCTTTGCACCAACCACATAGAGTAGTAATGGCCAAGAGTAAAGATTATTGCCAACAATCGCCAAGCTATTATCACATATACTGTTCTACAAAACCTTGAAATACATGCCTAAAACTAATTCTAAATGAGTTTAAATTAATTCAGATCAGTAGATGAGTATTATAGCTACGATATACATCATACATATATTATACATTCATACATATATTATACTAGCATATACATACATATGTTATATTAGCATGAATGCACAATAAAATGACTTTAAAAAAATTCTGTATTCATTTAATGTAACAAATAACTAATATGATTTTTGAAAAGTATAAAATCCTCCTTTCATAAATTTCTTGATACAGCCAGACACAATGCAGCAAAAGCTAATTTTTCCTCTGTAATGCAAGTAAACAAAGTGACTAGCCATCAAGTCACTCCGGACAGTAACTGTTATAAAAGTTATATGAAAAGTATATTTGCTCCAAACTGGCAACCTTGAGGGATGCTTTATTTATATTATTACTCTATAGTTTAATGTTTTTTGTTCATTTGATTTCATTATATTGGATGCATGTTTACACACTGAATGAAATTATAATTGGAGATAGAATTTATAATTGGAGATATCCAAAAACCATGACAAAATTATTAGATGTTTTTCATTACATTATTAAACATTTGCAGTTTCTTTTTAAAATTACACTTTGAAATTATTTATTTAAGAATTGTCTCTTTTTATTAATATTTTTGTAATATTAACAAAAAAAAATGAATAAAAATAATTTTGGTGTTAGATAAAGTAGTTTGTGCAATCACAGTTTAACTAAAAGTTAAAAATCTTTTTTTTATTTAATTCATTGTCAAAAATAATAATAATTTGTCATTTTATTAATTAAATGGAAATACTAATTAACTCTGTTATCTGTGCAAGTTATTTATTTTAGTGCTTTTACTAAGATTTCATACATTTGAAAAACTATTTTATTCTAAGTGTTAATATTATCAAGATAACTCTTATTTTAAATCAGGAATATATTTATTAAGGTATTTCATTTCATAATATTATATTTGGTACTCTTTTTAATGTAAATCATTAGAAATTACTTATATAATACATTCAAAGATATTATTATTTTTTTTGTTAAAATTATTTAATAAAAAGGTTATTTTATTCTTAAAAAAAAAAAAAAAAAAAAAATCTACTTAAAAGTGTAAGTATTTTATCTGGCTTAAAGAATTAATAAAATAATCCAATATTTATTAAAATTACAATTGATTCAAGAAAATAAAGTTGTGTTTGAATTTTTTTTCTTTCATTCTTACATTAAACTCAATTAAGAATTCTCTATGAATCTTTATAATTTAATAAAATGTAGTATTTTTATCATTTAAAAAAATATGTATTTTAGATGCTGCTCTTGCTGTGGTAATGGATCATATGGATAATGGTTTTGATGGACGAGTACCTGTTGCCCAAATAGATAGATTAAATGAACAGCTTGAAAATGCAGAGCATAATCGTGCCCTTTTGCAAGAGCAAGTCAATGGATTAAGGCAAAGGAATGTCGAGTTAGAGCAACAGGTTATAAGCAGTCAAGCTCAAATTAATGATCTGAATAATAGATTACAAAGAAATCAGGTAATTTACTTATTGTCACAAAGCCTTCATTTTTTTAATGTATGAAATACTTTTGAATTACAGAAATTTTGTCACATGACTAAACTTTTTAATTCACAATAAAATATAAGTTAAAAGAAATTACTGAATTTTTTTGTTGCAAAATGCATTAGGATTATTCATGATTTAGTGATATAAATGTTAATAGCAATGATAGATTGGAATTTATAACAGTATAAGTAAAGTATTACTGCAAAATTGGCCAAAATTATACTAAAAAACTAGGATAAAAATTTCAAATTGTTATATTTTAAGTGACTGAATTACTGTACAGAATGGATTGTTCCTTTTTATGATAAAGTGTAATAACAATTTTAATAATTTTTTAAATAAAATAATACTTTAAAATTTATAATTTTCTTGAAAGAGTTCTTTTGAAATCTTTAATTAATAGATTTATTTCACTTAAAACACATCAATTTCTTCACTACTTCTAAAGTCTCCAATCTGTCAATAATCCCTATCTGTTAAATTATTATTACTGTATTACTTGATTGGCAAGTTATTTGAATAAATGAAGGTCTAAGAAAGTTCTGTTCTTTAAATAAAACTAATAACTTTATTTAAAAAAATTTAGAATATGTAATTAGTTATTGTGAGGAATAATTGATATTTAGTTTTCTGAATATTGTGTATACATTTAAATTTTAATATCAAATTCATTTTAAGAAAAACATAATAAAACCTAAGTTTAAGCATAAAACCTAATTTTTAAATTAAAATAACTCTGATTGTACAATTGCACATTCTAAAAATGTTTGTTTAATATTTTAAATTTATCTTAGGAAACTTTGGAGGAAAGATTGTCTGAAATGAGGCATTTGAATTCTGCTGATTGGAGACAAGATTTAAGACAAATCCAAGTATGCTAAAATACAAAACATCTTTTAGTTAAAAATTGTATTTATTATAATTACAATAATTTTTTTTATTATTTATTCCAATTAAAATTAAGACACACCTATTTTTAGGAGCAAATCGTAGTTATCAAACAAAATCAGATTGCAGAAAGAAATGAATCAGAAGCTTCCCGGCAAGCTTTGGAAGAAATGAGGACAGGTATTTGCAATAGGGTAAGTAAATACTGTAATATATTGCCTTCATACATTTTAGTATTAAATTATTGCAATTTAATTATAATCATCTTATAACAAAAGTATCTGAAGAAACCATATTAGAGAAACAAAATGTACAGTAATTTTTTTTAATCAAGCCAATTGCATTATTGTTTAATAAAGCTCAATTGCAATTGCTTTTTGTATCTATTTTATATAAAATAATTATTTATGAAAATTTCAGCTGATGTTATTATTTTTTCACAAGATTAAAAAAAAAAAAAAATACCGCACAAAAGATCAGATGCTATAGAAAATGAAAATGAAATATATAAAAATAAATTTACGTAAATATTGTGTGTATGAAAAATATGAAATTAGACATTAATAAACTACAATTTAAAATGAGTTTGTGAATATTGCAATTTTGACATAATTTGTTTTTATACGAATTGTTAAATTGAATGATTAAAGTAATAAAATTTCTTATATCAATTAGAGTGATAATATCTTATGAAATATGTGATATTAATAAGTATCTGATACATCAATTTGCTAAACTTTATACTGCTATTATTATTTTTTCCCATCTTGATTGTACAGAAAATTTTCATGTAAAAAATTCAAAATTAACTTTTGTTAATTGGCTATATTTCTATACATGTTCGTAAAGTTTGTGAGCAAATACGAATATTTTGTAATATATTTTATAAAAAAAAAAATTAATAAATTGGGTACTATTCTTATGTGTAAGAAGATACCGATTACCCAATTTTTATGAAAACTTGATTCTCTTGAAATTAAAAAATGATATTGCTGACAAGTTATACTGTAGGGAAAAAAAACTGCTTATTATTACCTTAAATCTGTAAAATAATTTAAATTAGTTTAAAAAGGATACAATTGTGTTTATAAAAATTTTTTTAAGAAAGAAACAAAATGATTTTAAATGCTGATGCTTTATGTGATTATTTGCAATAAAATCTTACATGTAAACTGTTATCTACTGAATAAAAATCTATGTTCCATATTGAGTAACTTTAACTGTCCTTTTCACAACATTAAAATATTTTATTTTGTTTTAAATGTTTCTAGCTTCAAGTCTTAGAATCAAACATACAGAGAGAATATGCAGAAATGGAAAAGAGGCTGTCAAAAAAATTTGATGAGCAATGCCACCAAGTGAAAGCAGCTATCGAAACAGTTGTTCAGCAAACTGCACAACAAATTTCTGGAAATTTATCTCAACTTGTTTGTGTAAGTCTTTTACTTGTTTTCAAAATGAAATGACTCAATACAGGGCCCTCGAGCCAACGCAGAGTCTTCACTGCATGCATCTAGTGTGTAAAATCTTTACAATTTCCTTTCAACAAAATATTAATCAGAATCAATCCAACAGCCCAATAATTTAAATATTATGCTTTTTTTTTTAAATTGGTGAAATGCAAAAACATTAATTAACAAAATATTCTCAAGTACACAAAATTATTATTGTAATTATATATTTGTCATTGACTTATCAATATTAATTGATAAGTTATATATCATGATGTTGGGACCATGCCATTATTCAATGTTTGTAGTCTTCATATTCCAATTTTTATTAGGATACAATATTTAAGTAAATCTTAAGCATAACTTTATTGATTTAATAAAATTTGTAATAAATATTGTTATAATTTTTACAATTCTGAATATTGCATATTTTATTGCAAATTTTTTTAAAGGAAAAAAATCTGCTTCTCATTTAAAATTCTTCAAAATTTTTCCTTCATCTTAGTCACTTCAAATTATCCAGTAGTAGTATTTTCGGATAAAATACATTCACAAATTAATATATATTTATAATGTTTTTCTATTATTTTGTATGTTATTTCATAATTATATTTTTAATATGAAATAACTTATTTTTTAACTAATTGCAGGAAGCAGTCCAGAATTCTGGTTGTGGTGATAATCAAAGCAGTAATTTGTTGCAGTCTATTAAAGTAGAACTAGAAAAACATAAGGATCAACAGAAAAGGGTAATTATCTTTAAAATATGTTGTATCTTATACATAACTGAAAACTGATAGATGTAAACTGTTTTGGTTTTTATTATATTTCCTCAATCATATTTGACTTGGTGTTGCAATTTGACATTGCACTAAATTCTGCTTATAGTATGCTATATATTAAGGATAGTCAGCTATGCTACCTTTGGAAGCTACATTTCAGGGCAGAATATTTTAAAGTGCCATTTATGTATCTTTTAAAGCAAAGTCAATAGTTTGTGACACTATCAACTTTGTTATAAAAGATACATACATTCAATAGTGTGGCATGTCTGTGATGCCAAATGTGCCACTTTAAAAAGAAGTTACTATAATAAGAATCTGGAAAAGTTCTTTTTTTTTTTAAATTTTATCCACAGAACCCTCAATTCCCTTCCTTGATTCAGTCTCTCATAGACTGAGTGTTTAGCACATGCAAATCATCATGTTGTTTTGTGGTTAAGAATATACTTGCAGCCACAACAATGAAAGTCAACAGTACTTATATCAGTTACAGCAGTTATTTATATGATAAGAGAAATCCTTTCACAGATAAATATAGTTTTTTAGACTATCTAGCTGTTAAAATATTAAAAAAATTATTAAAATATTATTTAAATATATATATATATATATATCACAGTAGTGCCTTATTTTTCTAAGTTCTCCATTTAATCTCATTTGCTTGTTTTTCATGCATATATTTACAAAACAGAATTAAACTGTTTTTTTGTGTTAATAAAAAATATTCTTTCTTATCTTATTTATTTGCTTTCTAAAATTAAAAACAAGCTTTATATACTGTTATTATATTTTTATCTGCATTCATGGTTTTAAAAACAAAGTATAACATCTAGAAATTTATCACTTAAAACTATTTTATAATATTTTTAAATGTTGTTTAAATTGTTTTGTTTAATCAAGAGTAAGAGCATATTTTTCTTTTAATATATTAACTTTTTATTGAAATTTTTTCATTTATATACATTTTTGAAAAATTATAGTAATTGAAACAAAATATTTTGTAAAAAAAAAATATTTGGAATAATAATAAAAACTAATGATATTTTCAATAAAATATTTTAATTTTAGAGAAATAGCTATTCATAATAAAGTATAATACAGTATATTTAATAATAGCATTTAATTTGTATAAAGTTGTTTTGTACTTGCCTGTAAAAGCCGTTATGATCCCCCCACCCCATATATAATGATTGTATGACCACATACATACATAGAAGAGATCCATACAATATATTTGTAGATATATTTAAATTACTTTTATGCATTTCTCTGAATTTTCTGATTTTCAATGCTGTCTCCATTTCAGAGGTATCTTTTGATTAGTTGTCACTGAAATTTCAATTAATTTTTTTCTGAATGAATTTATCTTTATAAAATACTTATTTTCTCTTTATTTTTAAGAATATAATTTATTTCTTTTGTTTCACAGTAGTAAAAGTATCATTTTAAAGAGTGGTTCACTTCCATAATTAAATTTATTAAGTAATATTTGAGAATGGAAAATTCAAGAATGTGGATGATAAAAAGAGATAAAGTTCTATTGGTCCCCCCCCTTTTCTGAACGGTGACAAATACAAATAGTATAAGTTAATTTAATTTTACCATTTTAAGTTAACTAACATATAAAAACTTATTTGAAAACTTAAATTTTTAATCATTTAAAATTTTTGGTACGGTTTAATAAAATCTAGTTCCTGAGACATTTAAACCCATTTATTCTACATTGACTTGATAATGTTGTGACTAAAATTTAAATTTTAATGCTACATTAATTGTTTGAGTAAGAAGCTAGCTTTATTTCAATTAATTATGTAATGTTTTTATGAAGGTCTTAGAAGAAGAAAGACAGAGGCAATTAATAACCGTTTCATCTGCTCTCCAGTCGGCTTTGCAACATCTCAACAGTGCAATCAATAATGATTCTAAAGTAAAAGATGGCAACATATCTTGATTATGAGTGGCGCAGAATTCATTTATATTATATATCATCAGATAAGCACAAAATGAAATTTTATTTGCCACTTTCATTTGACTGTTGAAGTTCAGTTATTTATAACTATAACATAAATGCATAATGTTTCTGTGTGAATATACCTCTCTCTATATATGAATGTATGTATTGTATTATATTCAAACACTGATATTTGTGCCAGTGTAATTTTATTATAATATTTGTAAATAGAAAAATTATCAACTTGGAAAAATAAATGTTTTGATGTTATATTCGTTTTACTTTAAATATAAAATAAATGTTTTTTTATGGTTTCAACTCTATAGTATTTGTCTCAGAAAATGTAAAATTTTTTTTATTATGTGTTATAACTAATTCAATTAAGTGAAGAATTCTTACTGAAATTACTTTTTAATCTAAAAGTTTTTTTATATAAACAATTATCAAGACCAGGACTAATGTACTTTTTCACAAACTTACTTTTCAGGTAAAAAAATCCATTAATTAATGTATAAAAATATTAAAAGTTTCATACTAATGGCAGAAGAAGTATCATTGATGAATTCCTGTCACTTTCTTTTACTCGTGTTTTTTATATTTAATTATAGATAATTTTCAATTAAATTTTTCTTATAAATGGTTTTTTTAAAATTTAATTAAGGAATTCATACTTTTAAATTACATTTAATCGTAAGTTGCATCAAGAATTGGAATTCTTGTCATTTTTTAACTTACAACTGATTTTAATTCAATATAGAAAGTGTATCTAATTTTGATTTTAATTCATCTCATGTCTTCTCTCTAAAACTAAAACATTAGGGTATCAATTACTCCATGAAACAAAAGCTTATTTATTTATAATTTGAGGAAACATTTGTTTTTTAACTAATGATATTGAATTAAATTAGCATATCATTAAAAGTTATTCTAATTTGAATAAATATTGAGGTTTCAAATTTTCTCTAAAATGTACTAATCTATTGGCATGATTTGATGTTACCTATTTCAGTAAATAACAAATTATGCAATATTATTACGATAATTTTTTTCACGTAATTAAGATCATTTGTACAAAACATCCATAAAAAAAATTACGAACGTGAAAAATAATTTTTTTTTCCCCATTCAATCGGTATTTTAGCTTTTAAGGTATTAACAAAAATTTTTTTAAATTCTTTGTTGAATGTATTTTTTTGGATATTAAATAAAGCAAACAAATATCTTTATTGTGAAATATTATTAAGATCTCTCTTTGTTAAATTCAGAGATCATTTTATTTAGTGAAAGATTAATAAATAATATATTAAATATTAATTTTTAATGTTTCCAAAGCTAAAATTACTTTTAAATTTATACTAAAAACTACATTAAAACTATATTTAAAACAGCATTGCTAAATATACTTATTTTTAATATTACTTTATCTACAATAATTAATATATTGCATTAAGTAAAATTCAATTTCATTCTAGTGATTTACATAAATTTTTCTATTATTTTGTAATTTATCTTAATAATTGAAGCATGGAACTCATAACCTGCAATTGTTTCGCATTCATATGTTAAATGTATAATTTTATTTACAAATTATGTCAATAAGTATTTTTTCTAACACATTGTGATGCTAATAATACTTACGAAGTTTCATGATATCTATGTATCAGCTACCAAAAAAAAGGCCATTGTACAACAAGTACATAGCTCCTGCTGATAGTGATTAAATTTATTTGCCCATTTACTAAATTAATATTTTTTTTAATTTAATGAAACACTTGAATAAGTTAGTATTAAAGTGGAGAAAATAATGTTGATTAGACAACTGAATAGATGTAAGTAAGAAAGATTTTATATAGCAAATTGTCATCGTAGTTCAGAAGATTAAATAATTTGAAATAGGTAAAAAATGTATCATTGTTTATTTAAATATATAAAGTATATATAAAAACAAATGTAAATAAACTTAATTTAAAAAAATTGATTAAAAATTCATTTGTAACATTGAATAATAATATGGATTACCAATTATCAGAATCTTCTTTTTGCTGTTCCTGTTCACTTCCACAAGACAAGTGTATTTCACTAAGCTCACTTAAAGAATCTTCATGTATTGGTTTAGTATCAATTAATATATTTTTTGGTATATCATCAGGATCCACATGCTTTAATATATCACCATCAGTAGCTCTTGTTTTTACAGAGATAGTTGGTTCCATTTTGTCTGATTTAGAACTTTGAACATTTGGCATAGGTTCATGATAACTACTTTGCTCAGTAATTTCATTTTCTAATTTATTTGGATCAGGTAAACTTTTTTCATCAGAATTTAAGGGAAAATTATCTGTATTGTTTTGATTTTCAATAGAACTTGTTTGGGCTATGCCTACATTGGGATTTTTAAAGTTTACTTCAGAATTTGTGTCACTTTTTAATGATGGAAATTCAGTAAATAACTTTTGTGGAATTGGAGTTGGTGTAGATGGTATCGAAGATTTTCTTTTCCATGCTGCATCTAGATCAACTACGATAGGAGCTTCAAATGAAGATTTTGATTCATGTTTTGCATCAAAACTTGAATCAGATATTTTGGCATTGGATTCTTGAATGATAACTTTATTATTATCTTGTAATTCTATTAATTTTTCTGATGTATCTTTATTCATTGATACTGTAAAACTATTCTCAACTAGTGAAGAAGGCTTTGATATAATTGGATTAATTTCAATTTTCTCAAAAGATGATTCATAATTTCTTGTTCCTTCTATGGAAGAGGGAAACGAACTTTTGATTTGGTTATTTTTCTTAAATTCTTCTAGCAAATCTTTAGAAGATTCTTCATTTGTTTTATTTAACACAGATTCTTTTAAATATGAATCACTTAATAATGCTTTTGAAGTATTACCATGATGCAGGTCGTACTGTGTTTGCTGTTTATGTTTACTTCCACTTTTAACTATTTCTGCAGACATATTTTCCTGAGAGTTAAATGTTGGTGAATTAGAATGAATTGTGAATGAATAAGCATCTGTTTTTTTGTTTATATATACAGAATCTTTTAATAAACCTTTATCAGAATCATCAGGCATAATCTTCGCAGAAGTTGTAAGAGGTGCACTAATGGATACTTCAGGTTTGTAAATATTTGCAAATGCATTAGAAAACTGATTTTTAATAGGAGAAGGAAAACTTAAATCTAATGTTGGTAATTCATTTTTAATCAAATTTTCAAAATGAGTACTTTGAAATTCACTTGTAAATGGTTGTATTTTGTACAAAGATGATGGCTGAAATCTCCGTTCAGTTGTAACGTTATAAGTTACAGGATTTGAAGTAAACTGAGAAGTTGCACCTGGGGCAGAACTGTAGACAAAAGAACATTTATTTTGTAAGAAATCTGCTTCCTGCTGAAGTTTACTTATTCTACCTTTTGCTTCTTCAATAAATTTCAAAGAATTCTCTCGATACTTTGGGGGAGATTCATTAATTCCTCTGCTTATTCTGAAAATTTCTGGCTCTCTTCTTGTTATGTCTGGCACTTTAAATGATGATTTATTAGATGAAAATAGTTCTGTCCTTGCTGTATTTTGTACATTTTTATCTGTGAGTTGAAAATGAAGAATATGTATCGTTCGATGTAAGGCCTGAATATCTTCTTTTTGCTCCTCAATTCTATAAGATAAATGGTTTTAGGATTTTTTAATTTGATATAATATTAATTTCATTTAATTAAAAATGCTATAAGAAAATATTTGAACTGATAAAGTTTAGAAGCTCTTAAATCTAATGCATAGAGAAGAAATCCCACTTTATTTTAATGCTGTAGAAGATCATACTGGGTTTGAACACACAGACATAAAAATATATTAAATAATTATTTTAAGCATTCATTTAAGACATTTTAATTCTACTAATTCATTTCTTTTATATTATTCACTTTCGCCTAATATTTGAAATAACTCAGAGATGCCAACCTTAAATGAGATTTTTTAATGGTATCACAGTGAATTTTTAATAGTTGTTTTATGTTTATCCAGTAGTGATGGGGAAAGGCATAGACAAACAAACTACTAACTTTTATCAAATTTCTACAAAATTCATATAAATAGAGATGTACATTCATAACCATAGCATCAAGTTATAATATTATCATATAATCTAGCAATTAAAAAAATTGAGGAAGCTTTTATTAAAATAAGAGCAATTTAGAGATAATTTAAAACTTAATGCTACAAATACATATGCTGAAGGGAATTATTAGAAATTAGATTTTATACAAATTAATAAAAAAATTTTTACATTTTTGAAATATATAATGTTAAATGGCATTTTGAATGAAAATGTTAGCATTATAAATACAAAAGATGTACTAAAAATTTATAATAAAATTCTTATACATATTACTTCATTTACCTAATTAAACTCTATTCTCATATAGGTAAAATCTTCACAGACTAATATTTCTTTTTGATAATAAAGGGAAAATGTAATTTTGACAATAGTTAACTAGTTATGCATTTAATGCATGAATAAGATTGAACATTACTGTCGTAATTATTAAAAAATATATATATAAATGTTTTATTTTTTGTGAAAGCTATTTTCTCCACATCAATAGAGGTTTTTAAATTGGGCAAAGTTTTAAAAAAAAATTTCCAAAGTGTTAGTCGTTTCTGTAATTAATCCAAAAGAAGACTTTCTATAGTTACTACATAGAATCTATAGTAATTGGCATCTCTGATAAACAAATCTTTTAAAGTTAGAAAGCTTTTTAAGTTATGTTAAATTTTAACACTAGGAAATTAAAATTATTCCAAATTGAAATAAAATGTTTTTATTTTAAAATATTTACTATTTAGGTTATAATATATACTTTTAAAAATCAACCTTACCGTTAGATATACACAAATTTAAATACTTTATAATATATTTTATATATTTTTGAAAGGAATTTTATATAAATACAGAAAATCAAATAGAATTATAAAATTACAATTGCCATTTTTTTTAATATGAAGTAATTTACCATCTATAAATATAATAAATCAGTAGATCGTAAACTCTAGGAAGGCAGGGGTGCAAATGTTTTTCTAATTAATAGAAATTAAATAAATAAAAAAATAATAATATAGAAAAACCTAATATGAAAACACACTTTAATTTTCATGATTTTCAAAATTATTGTCTATTTAATAAAGAACCTTGAATTTTAAATCATTCAAGATCCCAATCTTTTTTATGACTATGCTTTCTTTTTTATGGACAATATGGCTGCAAATAAGATAAAATATTTGCTCATCTAAAGTCAAATATTTATTTATCTGCTCTGATAATACATAAAAAAAAAACTAAGCAGGCCCCTAAAATTAATAAATTAAATATTTAAATACTCATTGTTATGAGGCAGTATATGTGTTGATCAATTTTAAGTAAGAATGATTTTTATAAACTAATATACCGAACATTTTAAATTTGTTAAAAATCCTTCCTACTTAATTATTAATGTAAAATTGAATCAATAAATATTAAAATTACTGTGACAATTAATGATGAAAATGTGATGGAAAGAGAAGCAGAATATTCGCACTGTATTAGTTCTCTTTATTTTTATTTAATTTATTTACTTATTTAATGTGTTAAATCAGTAGCTTTCAAAATTTCTACATTTTTTAGAGTCACTGATATAATTCATTAAATAAGAAAATAATAAATAAAACAATAAAAATAACTTAGTCACTAACCTTTGTATCAATGTTTGGTACATTTCTCTAGATGACTGCACTTCTTTTTCTAGTTTTCTTCTTTCTTTATGCCATACAGCTTCTTCCATATGCAGAGTGTCTCTGGTAAGATCCAGTTGTTTCTGAGCATCCACGAGCTGGCAGGAAAATTTAAGGGATAAGATAAAATATAAAAATCCATATTTTTTTAGTCCAAAATTAAATGCTTCAACAATTTTTTATGGCATCATCATATTTAAAATTATTGGCAAAATGTCTTTAACATAAAAATTAATCATTCCGACAGAAAAATAGGATGATTGCTACATGAAAATAATAAAGCCAATGCAGCACATTATATATCTCTTATAATTATGATAATTTCTTTCAAATTCAATTAGAAATATTATTAAAATTTAGATACTATTATATACTTAAACGAGATATTTTTGATAATGTGTTATTTAAAGATTATTATATAATGTATCATCAACATATATTCAGTATTCATTTAGACAGAAACCACCAACTAATTATGGTAAATTCTCATCTTGTAAATATGGCAGTGCCAACTATGGAGCTTCTGCAACATGCTCTTTAGACTGACTGAACTTCTCAGTAGTGGCTAAGACTTATGGTATAGTAAATATTATACCTTTTTTTGTAGCTAATACTATATGTTTGTGTAATTTAATGCAAAGAAAATACTTGTAACACAAAATGGTCTCATCATTGTAATCCTTTTTCATAGGTACCCAATGTTTACAGCCAATATTAAAATAATTTTTTTTTATGGCAATATTAACTGCAGGCCATCAACAGTACTTTCTTTAGGTTGGCTGTACTTCCTTAGCAATGGCCAAGACCAGATTTATGTCACAACTTTCCCCTCTCTTTTTTTTTTTTGGTAATTAACACTACATGTCTGTCCATATTTAACTTAATTTAAATTCTCTTCGTTGCAATCCTTTCTGCTCTTTTACATTCTAAAGAATAATTTAGAAGAAAAAATATGTAAAATAAGGTAATAATAAATTTAAAAATATATTTTTCTACTATTCATCAAGATATTACAAAAATAAAGCAATTAAGTAAACGAAAATGAATTTTGCTTATCAACAATAAAATGTGGTATATGTTACTAGATCATTACTGTATGGCTAATCATTATAATTATATTACTAACTTTATTTTGTGATATGTTTTAAAATTATAAATAAGTTGAAAATACAAATTTGTTAAAATATGAGAAAATAATGATGAAATACATAGAAATGAATTTTTTTTCTAAACATAACAATTTGTAGTTATGGTGTTTAAAAATATATTTGAAATATTTATATAACTTTTAGTTAAATACTATAAAAATGAAAATAATAATTTATATGTTTTTTTTATATAATTACTTTTTAGTTAATTACATAAAACATTTCATAAGCTTTGTATATATTTTAAAAGTTTAAATTCAGAAAATTTTTATTTTAAAATTTAGAAAAATATTGAATTCTTTTTACCTCTGGTTCTTTTATACGTAATTTAGTTTCCAATTTCCTTATATTCTCAATTAAACTTTCCTTTTCTTTCTCTGAATGCTTACGAAGCTCTTCTAATTCACGAAGAAGATTAACTGTTTCTTTCGACTTTCTCTCCAAGTCTCCTTTTAAAACTCCATAATCAGACATAGATTCAAATTTTTTTAATAGATTCGTGTTCTATGAAGTATAAGGAAGAAAATATATGAGCTATGCATAAAATATTTAATTAAATATACAGTTAATTAAGATAGAATAAAAATACATAATTTCACACCGAAAGAATTTTTAAAAGAAAGTCAGTGAACAAAAAAAAAACTTACTTCATCTAGAAGATTTGAATATTTGTTTTGGAGAGATGTATGTATGAGTTTCATATCTTCTAATTCTCTTTTTATGTTAAGAAAATTTTCTTTCTGGTTTGACAAATTCAGTTCTAATAGATTTAACCTTAAAATTAAAATCAAGTTATTACAAGTTAGAAATTATTTTCGTTTTTTTTTAACAATTATTAGTTTTTCTAAATCAAGGAACATTTATATATTAACAGTTAATAGCGTAATTAGATGCGGTATTTATACAAATTATTTATTATTTATTTATTATGTTATTATGTTTAGCTAACAAACATATAGAACACAACTACATTTTAACTCAATAAAAGCTATTTTTAAAAGTTATTGAATAAATATTTTAATTCAAAAATGCTTTATACTACTGTTTTGAAAATAGGAATATAAATTTAAGCTTCATATTTGATGAAAAAACATTAGTATTAGACAAATTAATACACAGAAATATTAGATATAAACTTACTTATACATATTTTATAATGAATAAAGATAATCCTTTTTAAAACAACTTTTTATTGCAACTTAAGCGATTGATTAATATTGTAGAACACCAAGCCACAGATGTTAGTATCCTTATAAAACACACACACAATAAAGAGAGGTTTAAAAGATAATTAGTACCTTTGATCTTTTTCAAGTATTCTTTGTTGTAAAACATTTAAATCTTTTTCTTTTGTGTGAAGTTTGGTAATAAAATCACTTTCAAGTTCCCTTGTTTTTCTTTCAAGCTTATTTTCATATTCCTTATCAATCAGTAATTCTTTTTGCTGTGGAGAAAACATATAAACAAAAAACCTTAATAAATAGAAAAGTAAATACTCTAATTACTTTATAAAGATAGCATTTTAGGTAAGGCAACAGAAATTTCACTATCTGTATTTTAGTTTCCATACATATATACCTACAAGAGAAATATTCAGTCATATTCTCAAAAAAAAAAAAAAAAAAAAAAAAAAAAAAAAAATTACTTACAAATTTTACACATTTATTTGATGCTTTATTATTTAAATAAATATATTATAAAAATTTCAGTTTAAAACACTAAAACTTTTCATATATTCCCTCATATATTTCACATTATAAGCTAACCATATTATAAATTTAATAAATTTTAAAAATACACTTAATTATAAATATTTTATTGAATAATATTACAAATTTTCATATCTTTTATAGTTATGTTTCATTCTAATCGTATGTTTTTCAAAGAATTAAAAAAAATTGTTTATAAGTTTGTTCCATTAAAATGGAAACTTTAAGCTAGTGATTTTAATATTAAATTTTTTTGAAGAAATAATCACTTACTTTAAATTTTTCTTTCTCATTGAAGAGTTCATCCTTTTCTTTTTGCATTTCATTACGTAATTGTTCCATTTCTAATTGCTGCTTTCGATCCTGAGCATGTAAACGATCCAATTCTTCTAATAACTTGTGACGTAACTTTTGAATTTCTTTTTCTTTTTCATCTTTAATAAGCTGCACTTGATCATGTAAATTTAACTCTAAAGATTCCTTATTTAGTTTCAAAATATTATCTGACTTTTTGTCAAAACTGTCCAAACTAAGAGTTCTATTCTGCACAGAAATTTTAGGCATCTCCTCTTCATGATGTGATTCTCTTTTGTCTTTGATTTCAGAGATTTCATTGAATCTGCCTTCTTTGGTGGTTAGATCAAAAAGGCAATTTATTACAGCAACCAACAAAGAGTGAGAGAATTTTTGAGTATTGCTAGTTGAACACATTTGGGTTATACTTTTGTATTCAGATGAATTGCTGTCTAAACCTAAAAGAATTAATATATCACATGCTGCTAAAAGTTTTTCTGGATGAGTTGGAAAATTTGCTTCAGTTACAAAAATGGAGAGTGTATATTGAAAACCTCGTCTAAGTAAATGATCATACACAAGCCAATTACTGATCTGAAATAGAAAACAATAAATATTTCTGTATTGAAAATTTTTTATTTATAAATAACAACCATGATTTGCTATATTTTACATAGATAAAAAATTGATACTCTCATGGTAACAAGGTGCTGAGAGATCCCCTAAGCATAAAAATGTTATTTGTCATTATGTAACGAACACTGATGTTTGGAATGACCTCTGATAAATCTTTAATGTGATTGCTCACATTTAACTTGATATCCCATTAATAAAAGAGCAAGAAAAATTAAATTTATAAGACTTTATATTAATGACAGGTTAAAGATTTATTACTTTATTAACATTAACATTAACTATATTCATATTTTGATTAAAATACTATTATTAAATTATTTAGTAATACTTAATATTGCATAAAATTTAGTAAATATAATTACATGAATAAGTTTTATACAAAATATTTATCTTATTATTCAAAGTTATTTTGTCCACACAATTGTATCTTTCTCACTTTGTATATAAATTTCTTTATATAAGTTTTTAGAGAAAAAAAATTAATTGCATTTCTTAAAAAATAAAAACTCTAACATTCAGTGTCTTAATTTCTTTTCACTGAATTCAAATTCCTTCATGTTGTATATAGTATATATAAAAATATATAGAGGAAAATTCATAAGAAATGGATGAAAAAAAAAAAAATTCTATACTACGGCAGAGTATAAATATTTTTATTTCAATATTATTTTCCTGCAATTATGGAACTATTTTAGAATCCTACTTACAAAATTATAAAATAATCAATAAATATCTTCAAATTCTACTTTGGCTTCTAAATATTCAAAATTAGAAGAAAATATGCAAATTTTCAATTTTCAGTGACTTATTTAATTTCAGATTTTTTTCTTCTTTTTGCTAATATGAAGAAGTTCAAAGAATATGTAAGAAACATAAGTGGAAAATTTTAGGTTAATAAATAAATTTATTCTAATTCCATTATGGGATCAAAATATGCAAAACTAGCCAAAAATGATACAAATTTTCATTTTTAGTGTCTCTTTTCAATTTCTGAATTGATCGCTATATGATTGCAATAATATAATTTGTGATTTAAGGAAATAGTGACAGTTTTACATCAAATATAGTTTAAAATAATGTAAAAGTAATTCTCATAATCAAATTTTTATTTGTAACTACTCAGAATTTTGTAATCATTTCATTTCAGTAAAAATCAACTTAAAAAACATTTATAACACAAATGTTACTAAAGGGAACTTATGAATATGAAAATAGTTCAAACAACTTTTTTAGCCATTTTCTTTATCATCCCCCATCCTTTTTCTAATTTAGCAACCAATCATTTAAAAAATATATACATTATCTACTAAAGAATACACATGTTGTAGAAACACTGAGCAAATATTTGTGTTCCTAAAATTTCCTAATTTGAAATAACTTTCATTAATTATTATTATTATTTTTTTTTTTACATTCCAACGGGGAAAAAAGAATATATTTATGTTTTTGCCCACACTTTGAGTGTTATGAAATTATTTGTTTGTCTTTAATATTTATTTTCTTATATACAATACACTTAATCTTTGAGAGGATTTTCAATAAAAAGAGGTTATTTGTGAAACATTTTAGAATCTTTATACATTATTTATGTATAAAGATTCTAAAATGTTTCACAAATAAACTCTTTTTATTGAAAATCTAAAATTAAAAAAAAAGTTTATATTGTTTTAATGATGTCTAAGGGTGTACATGGCTGATAGTCATTTAATATTCCTTTAATTTTGTAACTGAAAATTGACGAACTATTGTTCTAGCTATGCCAATTTTTTCAAACAATTTGTAATAAAATCTAGAATTTTGAAACATTAACATGATTATTTGTATGTAAGATCTTGTTTGTACTTAGCGTTACATTAGCACTTTCTGACTGTAGCAATAGGTAGCAGTTTTCAAAACCATTTGGAAGATTATGTGTATTGCACAAACAACATTTTCAATTTAAAATTCCTGGGGCTTATGGAAATTCAATTTTTTGTTCTTTTTTAGGTTGCGGGCACTGTTCTTGATATCTGTGTGAAATTTGATGTCAAAATATTAATTAGTGATTCAGTTACGCTTGGCTTTGTGAGACACTAAAACTGATTTCGACGATTTTTGAAATGTCTGAATTAATTGAGCAAAGAACTTAAATTAAATTTTGTTTGGGGAAACATATAGAATGTTGCAGAAGGTGTTCGGTGAGTATTTTTATATCGTGAAGAAATGTTTAAAAGTGGTATACAAAATTCAAAGAAGGCAGAGAACGCGTTGAAGAAGAAGAGCCCTCTTGTCGAAACCCATATCGTTCCACAACCAACGTATGCACATAATGCGACTTCTGGCTATTCCCTTAACCCAAAAGACCACTCTGGGGACACCGTTTTGAGTCAATTGAAGAGATTCAATGTGAATCGCCGCACGCTTTGAAGGAAATCCCTGCCGATGACTTTTTAGCTTGCATTGGGGATTGGAAAAAAAGTTGGCATAAGTGCATTGTGTCCGGGGGGAATTACTTTGAAGACGATGAAATAAATTTGGAAGAAGAAATATAGAGTTTTTGAAAAAAAAATAATTAGTCTTACTTTTTGGCCATAGTAGTATTTAGATTCAAAGTGGAATTGAAAGATATTTACTAATTATTTTAAAATTCTGCATTTTTGTTTATTATATATTCTTTCAATTTTGCATGAGGGAAAAACAATCAGAATTTAAAAAAGTCCAAGAAAATTGAAAGTTTGCATATTTTTGAACTAATTTTGCATATTTAAAACACAAGTAGAATAAAAAAAAATGTATTGATTATTTTGAAATTTTTTTATGTATGTTTCTGAAACAATTCTATAACTTTTCTTCACTAGCAGAAAAATAATACTAAAAGAAAAAATTTTACCTTATATACACACACTATATTACCAACTTATTATACACATATACAAAAGGCATATATATATATCTACTTTAATCATGAGACACAAAAAGAAGAAATTAATTAAATAAATATATAAGTACCTAAAATAATACTGACTTTTATTTACCCTATAAAAGCTCTAATTTAATAGTTAATTTTTTTTAACCTTTAGTTACAAAGCAGAAAAAAAACAAAAATTACAATTGAGCAAAATTGTCAAACAAATAGAAATGTCAGACTTTCTTTTTATTGAATTATACAACTTAAAAATGAATCTCTTAGAGTTAATTTGATTAAGTGCATTGAGATTTATGCTCACACGATCTACTTTATCTCAATTTGTTAAATTGCTCTCAAGAAGAAATATGATAATGCAATATAAAAAAAGGGGAAAAAAATAGAATAATAAAAATTCTGATATAATTTGTAATTAGTAAAATTTGACCTTTTCCAAAGGTAGAAAAAATTATATTGAAACGATCCAGAAACCTCTGTCCCCTTAAAAAAAAAACCTACACAACATTTTACAAATTAATAACTAATATAATTTTGTAATAATTGTCATTAGACATATCAAATAATCAGGAATAAGATAAGACTTTGTATCCAAAAGACTTTTTCAATTTTTCTATCTGTTTTTCATATTTAATACATTGAAATAGAATATGTTTCTTGATTTTCAGTTTTTTGCAGCTTGAGAACATCAGAGAAAAAAGTTAAACTACATTTATTGAGTCTAGCATTAGAAGGATAAGTTTTAATTCAAAATCATGAGAGTAGAACATCTTCTTTCAATTGATAGAGAAAAGTTGATGAGTTGATTTAATACAATTTAAATTAATAAGATCTTAAGCCTATTTTCTTTTTGATCATTCTTCGTTCTTTGTTTCTAAATGATTTCTTTTTTGGTGATAAATGCAAACTTCAGGAGAAATCCAATTGTAGATTATTGCATCTGGTTATATGTAACACTTATATAAATTATTATAATATGCATATAAATATACTTGTTACAGAAAACAGTTAAAAGAAATAAAACATAATTAGCTAACATACAATATAGTACAGAAATATAAATAGGATAATTACAAAAAATAAATTTTCATACTAAAGTTTAAATAAATATAGGTTTTGTAAGACACTTACTTGTAATGGTAATACATTCTTATCGAAAGTATAAACAGGAAACCCAATATTCCCAGATTCCACGGGTGCAGCTTTTTTTAAAAGTTCTGATACTAATTTTTCTCTCAGCTCGGTGCGCATTCGATTAAGAGATCCTGACTGATCTAAATGCGAGTACAGTTTTGATTTTAATTCATCTGCACTCAACTTTTTTTCAGCTTTTCGTCTACGAAACATTTTATATTGTAAATTTGAATCATACAAAATGTTTAATTAAGAGCAAGTTCATTTAATTTCAATAATAACAACGCTAACGAATGTGATATAAAACGTACAAATTAAAGTTGATAGCAAAATAAAAGAGTAACATCCTTTTTTTTTCTAAACACAATTCAAAAATATATTTTCTACAGCTAATTATGCGTAAATGCAAATATTATTTACATAATTACAATGCAAAATTTATAAGCAAAATCAACATAAGGCGCTTTTTAACTTGAAAGTTTACAAACAAATGCCATAGTTACGAATGATGCTGAGTTGTTCTATAAGTGCTTTTAATATGAAAATATATATATATTTTGTTTCACGCTAATCACAAGTTGATTATACTTTTTGTCTTTCTGAATAAATAAATTGATATAATTTTATATTGCGAGAATAATTTAATTTCTCAAATTAATAAAATTTATTTTATATGAAAAATTTGCCTTTTTTTTTTCCGTTTCTTTTTTGATGTAAAATGACCTGCAAAATCGTGACGGAAAAGCTAATCTAAAGGAACGGAAATGACCTATTTTCATGAAATTCATTGATAAGTGTCAGGTTTTCCTCCTAGTTCTGAAGTACACAATTTCTTTGATATTTTATATTGATTGAACAGCAACAATGATATCTTTTGTATCCATTTTCAGTTGATTACTTTCATCAAACATTTATAAACAATATAGATAAATTTAGGCCTTTTTCAATTGTAATAATGCAATTTTAAATTTTCAGTATCATTCTTATTAAAATAACTGTTCCATTCAATTACAATATGACAAATATAAAAGCATTCTTAATGATGTGAAATTACATTAGAAATATTAATAAATTAGTTAGCCGCAATGACTTGAATCAAGTTATTATGCAGTACTGTTTATTATTACTCGATATATTTGGATATAATTTTTTCTAAGAAGATAAGAGTATTTTTTCCATAAAAATGTTTCTATAAAACAGAGAATTGTATAATCTTTAAGTTTAATGGCAGTAGCCATTCTCTAATTCAGGGTCCTTCAAACTTTTTAATTTAAGCGCCCCTGACTCTTTCACTAAGAACCAAGACATAATTAGCTCATCATACAAGCCAAGGCATAGCTAGTGCCATAGAATGATGTATCTATGGATGAGGACTCCATTGCGTTTGCAATTTCGGTTGGTACTTAAGGTAAGTATCAAGGGAATGTCATTGAGGCGGACATGACATCTTCTGGGGAATGGCGGAGTTATGCTCGATTAGTTGAAGTATATAGCTCTCTTTTGTAGTGAGTAGCAGAGCTAGAGCATTTTCTGGAAAAGTCTGCTGAATGATCACTTGTCTGAAAGATTCGAGTATTTTTGAATATATTCCAAAGAAGCGTGGTATAAACACAGGAGACAATCGAGAGTTTGACATAGTGTACACCATCGTTGGTTTCTCCGCGTTAAATGAAACGATATGTCATTGCCTTGTTGGCCACCGAGATCCCCAGATTTATCGCCTTGTGATTTTCTCCTATGGTGTTTTTAAATAGAAAATGTTTGTGCCTCCATTTCCACAAGACTCACGGCAACTGAAGTAATCGAATAATTAACAAAGGATATTCTATCACGAGTGTCGCAAGAACTGGAATATATCATAGATATTTGTTATATCCCCACAGAGGCCCACACAGAACATCTATAAAAACTTGAATAACTACAGTTTCACTGTACATTTGATATATCAAAATAAAGTAATTACAGTGTTCCCAGGTATGCTTTCTTTTTGTCTCATTCAATATAAAACACTCTGTACATTTGCAGTTTAAATTCAAAATGATACCAGCTTAAAAATTGGCTTTGTGGGTGTCATATAAAAATGCATTGTTTTGCTTTGCATTTCTGTTGCTTGGAAGTGATGTAATGTGGACAAAAGATGATTTCTAAATTGTAAACAAATAAAAGAAGAAAAAAAACTCAGAAAAATCAAAGAATCGGCATGAAAATATGATTCCACTGTCAATTTTAGGAGACATGGAGAGGCATACAGACTTTCCATCAATGTGCTTAACATAAAGTTTAAAAAGAACAGCGAAAATTTATTCAAAAAACGTTGTGTTTTTTTTATGTGTGTGGGTGAAAACTTTGAAATTCCTTTGTGTGGATTTGATGAAAAAAATTCGAAAATAGCTCAGATAGATGAATAAAATTCGAAAAATTTGATTCAGGAAATTGTTTAGGATTTTTGCTATTAATTGTTAACTATTTTTGGTACTTATGTATTAACGGTACCTTGGCGACAGTTGCTCCAATAAAGTGCAAACGCGCCAACCGCAGCTACAGATTTGGCGGTTTTTAAGTCGCGCCAATCTACACTTAAAATTTTTGTTCCAAATAATAAAATATATATGAAATACTTCATTTAAAATCAAAACGCTTTCAAAATATTTTTATTCCAAATAATAAAACACTTCATTTAAAATCAAAACGATTTCAAAATTGAAAACACTGTATTTAAACACAAATTATTCAAAAACACTTCATTTGAACACAAAGTAGTCAAACGGATTTCAGTGGAAAACAGGCCGATATAGAGTTTAATATGGATTCAAAACAGTCTCCTTTTTCTTTCTCCTGAAGCTGTCGCCATATGAATTCTGATAAATAAGATTCCAAATCGTTGTTTTGGTAAAATATTTCGCTCCTGAAAAAATAAAATTGCATCTTTTTCTGTTTCTGGCAAATCCCAAATACGCATTTTCGTAGCACTACAAAATGGCGTCAAAACTCAACAAATCTGCAGCTGTTATATTGGCGCCACTTAAAAACCGCCAAATCTGTAGCTGTCACTTTGGCGACACTTAAAAACGCCAAGTCTGTTGCTAAGGTACCGTTAATACGTAAGTACCCTATTTTTTAATGTAAATGGCGATAGCTGGAGCCACCAGCACAAAATATAATGAGGTGTGGCACTACGGGGACTTCTAGGTAAAAACAAGGATGGATGTAAAAGACGAAGGTTGGTGATGGCCTGCGATGGCTCTAAAACTGTGTATATATCTATCTATCTCTCTCTCTCTATATATATATTAATATTATATATTAAGCTCTCTCTCTCTCTCTCTCTTTATATATATATATATATATATATATTCAATTTTAAATCACTGCTAGTCGTTTTATTTAATGAAAAGAAAGAAAATCGTCTACATAATGCACCTTCTATATAAAAAAATTTTTTCTCAGTAGTAGTCCGAAGATTAAAGAGAAATTGTTAAGCTTTGCAACAACAATAAAAAAAAAAAAAAAAAATAAATAAATAAAAAAAAAAAAAAAAATCAGGAAATAATTTTGATTTTAAATGGATAATGCCTGAATTGTAGTATTTATCACAATTGAAAATTGTTCCTTGTTTAGGATTTTATCATTTTTATACAATTTTTTCTTTTTTACACAATATCAAAATAATGACTAAAACCTTTTTGAAGTAGCACTTCATCTAATTTTAATTACAAATTGAGCGTGACATTAGTTATGAAATAAATAAATAAAAAAAAAAAAATTTTTTTTTTTGAATTATTCATTTCTTAAGTAACTACGAAAAAAAAAGTATATATAGTATGATTTGAAATAATGACTCAGAAATTTTCAAAAAAATAGCGCTGTCATATTTTTTTTAGAAAAGATTAAGATAATGATAGATGAGAGATGATAAGGTGATCAAGATAATAATAAACGAATTACTTAAATAGCACAAATCAAAATTAGGAACAAAAAAATTAGACAAACAATTATAAAACCTTATTCAATTATGAGCCTTTTACTCTGCTTAGAGTCACATGATACTATCACTCAAAAAAAAAAAAAAAAAAAAAAAAAAAAAAAAAAAAAAATTCTACCACTGAATTAAAAAATCAACTCAGAAAAGTATCAAAATTAAAATTAATAGTTTAAAAAAACTAAAAAAACACGCTTTTAGAGTTAATCAAATTAAAAAGTAAAAAATAATTGATAACATAAGAATAAAATGACTGACGATAAAATGAATGTCACTGTTCTAAAAGCGTGGAGTGCTCGATATCAATCGGTATAATTTTTCACTAGTTTCATTCCGAAATACTGAGTTAGTTTAAAAATATCATACAAAGCACCCCGCGCTTTTAGAACAGGGACATTAATTTACTCGTCAGTCATTTTATTCTTATGTTATCAATTATTTTTTACTTTTTAGATTGATTAATTCTAAAAGCGTGTTTTTCAGTTTTTTTAAACTATTAATTCATTTTTTACTTTTTAGTTTGATTAACTCTAAAGGCGTGATTTTTTAGTTTTTTTTAAACTATTATTTTTTACTTTTTAGTTTGATTACTCTAAAAGCATACTTTTTGGTGTTTTTAAACTTTAATATTTAAATGAGGTCCCGGTACGGAGAAGTGGAACTATAATTCTTACCATAATGCAATTCTGAGTAAAACAAAGGCTAAACGCAAATATATCGAGCCAGTCAGGATTCGAACAGGGAATCTCCTGATCCGTAGTCAGGCGCGTTATCCGTTGAGCCACTATCCTACGTAGGTTTGAATTTCTTAGGTACTTTCATTCTACATAGGTTAAATTGCTTTTCATAAGTTGAAATAAAATCTCTAATCCTGGCGATCCTAATCCTGATGAGATAATAAACTTATCAAACTATTTTAGTGTCGTTGGTCCTTGATAAGTCTACAACGTTTAAATTAAATCGGATCGCTTAAAGTAGGGAAAAATTGAGCCCAAACAGTCAGTTACAAACAAACAAACAAACATACTGGTGAAACTAATATAAAAGCGTATTAAAAAGAATCAACTGTTTTCTTTCTGAAAGATGCCTGTAAATGTTTCTTTTCAGCTTAAATAATGTATATGAGGAGAAACAGATCTCCAGGGGAAAAAGTCAGTTACATACATACAAACATACAGGTGAAACTAATAAAAGCGTATTAAAAACAAATGAAAAACGTTCTAAAAAGAATATTTTAATTAATAGCATGTATAGTTTCCTTTTTAAAAAATTGGTTGTATTTAATTTCTAGTAGTTAGAAATTTGTTTAATTTATCTTAACATTAATAAATTAAACAATATAAACTGAAAATTAATAAAAAAATTTAATCTGTCTTTGATTTTATTTTTAAATATATACATATCTATATAGTTGTTGTTTTTTTTGTAAAATGAGGCATAAAAAATAATACAAAAATGTTCCTAAAATGGCATTTTTTAAAATTAAATTTGATGAACGAAGTGAGATGAATTAAATATTTACTTTTAGCGAAAAACATTTTTAAAATTCGGTGATAATAAAGAAAAATGGCGATGAAAAATATATATTATTCTCAAAAGCTACCGCCCATTTTTGCCCTTTTTTTCCCCTATTAATGATTAAAAAAAAATTCAGTGAAAGCAAATTTTTTTTTTATACTACAAAGATGATGAATAATGATAAGATATGGTTTAAATTTATCTTTTAAGTATCATTTAAAACTGTGTAAAAGTTATGTAATTTTCTAAACTGTTCTCAGAAAATTTTGATTCAGCTTAGAGTTAGTTGTGATTTAACTTCAAAAGATGCAGGTGTTTTTTAAAGGAAAAAATTGAGAGTTGCTATTTATGTAATATTCTTAAAAACTGTTTCTAAAAATTAAAACTATTCTTAAAAATTAACTTATGTAACTAATTTTAAAATTAACTTAACTTATTACTTTAAAATTAACTTTTACATAATTTAACTTATGTTTTGATTATTTTGTTTGATTAAATTAAGGCCTAACAGTTTTAGATTTGATGGCCTTTCAGATTTGTAAATTCACTAATAAAACGTGTTTGTTTTTTAGCCTTTCTAAATAAACATAAAAAATAGATTTTTAATCCGAATAGGAGATTTTTAATCCGAAATCTCTATCAGGGGCGCATCTCCTTTAGATGAGTATGGTTGTCAAGAACTAGGCTGAAGAAGTGGCTTTTATCTTCTTATTTTTACCTTTTCATCGTAGAAAATACAAACTCCCATTTTCGCACCAGATTGTTATGATTCATTACTTTCTTGCGTTTTATTGCTTTGTCATTGTTTTTTTCTCAGAATCTGTCTTATTATGTTTAACAATATTTTTTTTTCTTACGCTATATTTTGATTTATTAACAATGTCAGTTTTCTGACCAATGCGTTTGCCGTGTGTGCAACCCTTGTCCAAGAAAAAAAAATTATCCTGGCAATTGAGTCCTGATGGAATTACAGTTCTTGCGTAGACAACACATTTTGACCTTCGCATCTGGTAGACGGGCGGTACATCTAGTTTCTGAGTTTATGAATGTGCCAGTAGATATCAATTCTTTATGTTTAAGACTGCTAAGGATTCAAGTGATGGGTCACTATCTGGACGTCTTACTAACGGTTGAAAATCGTCTAATGGAATTACTGGGATCATCTAGGTCTGGTACTAAGGAAGGACCTGCTGTACCTTGTAGGGCTCCATGGTGGGTGGTATGATCTTGGACCTGAACCCTTTTTTCCATTCTCTGACTTCTTATTTCTTTAAAATTTCGTTCCCCGTGCGAAGGTTTTAATTCGACATTATCAGATATATATATCAATTATGCCTATTATGAACCAAACATAGAAAAGTTGGTTATCAGGAAGCGTGAATGGTTGTTGTCTTTTACTCGATTTTTAATCGTATCAACTTCTGAAAATAATCTTCCCACAGTTTTTCCATTTAAAATCTAAAAAGCATTTTGGCGGGGGAGCTGATAGAGATTTGTTCACCGTCCCAAAAGATTGCCTTTTTATTTGCTAAATATCATCTATCAGAACCTGATCTAATCAATACCACTGAATGAGAAATTTTTAAAAATTTACATTTGGTTTCGTTTGTCGCTCTAAGGTCATTTTTTGCCCACTTTAGGCTAATTAGACCTATCGGGACCTACAGTTCAACGTGGATTCTGAACAACTCACAAACATCCCTGCCACAACCAGCATTCTAACCTGAAGTACCAGAGCGTTAGCCAGTTGGCTATCAGGCCGATAAGACATACGTGATCAGGTTGCTTACTTTGTTCGTAGAATTTCTATTAAAAAAGGATTTAGTGTTATTCCAATAAAGTATATCATTTTGAAATGTTTTATTTCGTTGTTTTCAAAAATATTAAAGCAGGATATCTAACTTGCGCAATAAGGCCAGATATTCTCAACTCTTTGCGTTATTTTGAGGGAAAAAATTTGAAAATTCTCTGTTCCAATCTATGCCAATCATTCCTCCGTCAACAATGTCATCAGTCTAGTTTCAGATCCTGTCTTCCATGGTTCTTTGATAAACAAATTATGCAAATTAAAGTTCGCCAAACTATTTGCCAGTGTGTGCGTTTGCAAAGCGTGTTTTTTGTCTCAGCATGGGATTGTTGTGCCAATCAAGAAGAAAGTCAGCCGAACTATTTATTACATTGTAGCAAAGAAATTGATGACTGCTAAGCCTACCGTTCCTTAAGGTGATAGGGTTAAAACTATTTATACATTTACAGACATCCAAACAGATGACCATATACAATCCGTATAGAGAAACCTTCTACAAAAATAAACAATGCTCAGTTAACGTGTACAACACGGACAACAGCAGTATGCTTCTGATATACCTTTTAAGTCTATTCTTTCAGGTTCTAAAATTCCAAATCAATCCATGGTCCTATCAGATCTGCTCCAGAAAAATCAGCAAATTTATTTAAAAAGAAGGTGCCTCATAGAGTCGAGCAATTCCAAATATTTATCTTCTACTGCAGCACCTACAAAAAAATGCGAAAATTCCAAAAACGCTGATAAAATTGAAAGTATATTTTTATACCAACAAATTTGATTAATTCAAATCCTTTACTTCTCGCAAGTCTAAAAACTGAGTCGAACACCGAAATACAAAAAATTTCAGCATTTTAAAGTACATTGGAGCATAATGAGAAAGAGATGAGTTTAAAATTAGACGTCATTTTTCAGTTTTATCAAATACACTACTAAATGAATTTACTTGTTTATGAATTTTATCTGATCCTTTTGTTATTTTAAAATTTTATGTATTATTTAATTGTTACTAATTGCACTGTAAAAAATGATTTTATTCTAATCAATTTGATATTAAAAAACAACAACATTAGTTGTTTGACGCAGCATGGCGAAATCGTCATTGCGTGATAAAAAAAAATCGCCAAATAACTCGCCAATCACTCTTCAATAGTGGTTTGGGATAATAATAATAATAAAAAAATAAATAAATGAATAAACTGATGCATCTATATCATTGCTTTTTTGTGATGTCCCTTTTTACTTAACATACGCTTATAATTTCAGCTTTCCTCTTTGAAAGTTATTTCGCGTTTATTTTAGACCTGCTATTTTCCAAGAGCTCCATAGAATGTTTTTAGTTCGTAAAAAAATTTTTTTTTCTTTTTGTTCCATTAAATTTTTATATAGTTTAAAATATTACATTTCGACTTTTAAAGCTGAATTCTCGGCAAATCGTAACAAAAGATGGTGTATTTGTAAAATAGCTTAAGTAATACTAAAACTTTCAATTTCAATTTAATTCATTGCAGTGGCCTAGTAGTAACTGATGTAATTAACTTTCAGGAAACACGATTTCAAATCCTCTGTCGACGTCTACTGTAGTCACTACTTGCTGAAACGAGACGTGTAACAACGTCTTGTATTAACAGTCTGTGTGCCTAATAGGAGTTTTCTAGGTTTATTCCCACACGATATGGCGAGGCAGGTTTCCTCTAAAAGTCCACCTGTTAATGGACTATTAATCGAATACATTATTTGAATAACAGATCCACCCATGTACAGAAAAAAAAAAGGTTCTTCTTTGGAAAAAAATATATTAATATATTAAATTTAGAAAACTGACGAGAAAATGAATGTCACTGTTCTAAAAGCGAGGGGTGCTTTGTACGACATTTTGAAACGAACTCTGCATTTCGGAATGAAACTAGTGAAAAATTATAATGATTGATATCGAGCACCACACGCTTTTTGAACAGTGACATTCATTTTCTCTTCAGTCATTTTATTCTTATGTTAACAATTATTTTTTACTTTTTAGTTTGATTAACTCTAAAAGCGTGTTTTTTAGTTTTTTTAAACTATTAATTTATTTTTTACATTTTAGCTTGATTAACTCTAAAAGCGTGTTTTTTAGTTTTTTTAAACTATTAATTTATTTTTTACTTTGATTAACTCTAAAAGCATGTTTTTTAGTGTTTTTAAACTATAATATTTAAATGAGATCCCGGTACGGAGGACTGGTTCTTACAATAATTTAATTGTGAGTAAAACAAAGGCTAAATGCGAATATGTCAAGCCAGCCAGTATTCGAACAGGCAATCTCCTGATCCGTAGTCAGGCGCGTTATCAGTTGTGCCGCTGTCCCACGTAGGTTTGAATGTCTGAAAGATGTCTGTAAATGTTTCTTTGCAGCTTAAATAGTGTGTATGAGGAGAAACAGATCTCCAGGGGAAAAATGAAGCGCAGATCAAGATGACTTTTCAAAGGCTGTGTGTTTTAATCACTAATCCTGGCGATCCTAATCATGATGAGATAATAAACTGATCAAACTATTTTATTGTCGTCAGTCCTTGATAAGTCTGCAACATTTAAATTAAATCTGATCGCTTAAAGTATGGCAAAACCGAGCCCAAAAAGTCAGTTACATACATAGAAACATACATACAAACAAACAAACAAACAAACAAACATACAAACATACAGGTGAAACTAATAAAAGCGTATTAAAAAGGTTCTTCTTTGGAACAAAATATATGTTCTGAATGCTGAACTCTTTGACTTTTGACACATTTTCTATTAGAAAAACCAGGTATGTAGCAAATTCAACGTTCTTCAAGGTGCACAAATGGAGGAATGCTACACTGCATCCACATTTTCAGATCCCAGTTTTGAATGAACGTCCGTAGAGTCCACCTCTGCGGGGCAACTGCCTTTCCTTCACCTTGAGCACAATAGAAGGATTTACCAGATAAGAAATTTATCTCACTTTTCCGGTTTGGTTTGGATTTCGAACTACAATACAATGGAACAAGAACCTGGTTTAGAAGCACAACCCACTATTCACCAAGCCACTTTATCCAATAAGTTAGATGAAATGGTTAAAGTTTCGAACTGAAAATACGTTGAAGTTCCCTAATCGTTCATAAGAATTATATTGAATCAGTTACCGATTTTCAATCCCGGCGGTACCATGGATGTTTGTAATGGATCGAAATCCATTTTAAACCATAGGTTCCGGTCTATTATTATTGTAGAGCGTTGGGAGTAAAACTGACAACCCCACCCCGAGTCACTCTAGTTAGCTCTGAAGTCTTCTAAGAAGACATTGATTTCTATTCTAACCATAAAAGAATGTTTTTCTGTATACTATTTAGAATACGAGATTGTCTATTAAAAGTAAAAAATAAATAAATAAAATAAAATAAACAGAAAATAACATTCATGAAAACACCCACAAACGATTTATAAACAGGAAGAAAAAAAGAAATTGAAATTGAGCTGATCGTAATTGTTATTTGTCAGAAAATAGATAACTTCTGCCCTACAGGAAGCAGTGAAAACAATTGAGAATTAGATAGTCACTCATTCTAAGTGTCGCCCGTCGTTAAATGACGATTGATTTTTATGTTTCTATAATGTTCAGGAAGATCTATTGTCACAGAATTATAAACAGTTGCCAATCAAAATACAGACAAGGCTAAATTGTCTTTTTGTAATAATCAAAAATTGCAATCTAAATAGTCATTCATTTAAATTCTTGACACAACACTGTTCTCGACTTTTTTGTGCTTTTATCAAATTAAATTTTCTACTATGTTCATATTCATACTGCATGTAATCAAAATAACATAAATATTTTTAAATTGAGATGATGATTAATAAGATATCGTACTGAAATGAGAAGTTTTCTTACATTAAGTTTTAAAACTCGTCTTAATATAAGTGATCTGTTTTAGAAAGAAAACGGTAACGCCAATTGAAACTTTTTTTTTAAGTAAATAACATTAGAATATTTACAAAAATTATCAAAAGTTCATAGCGAGAATGAAACATAAAAAAACGGTCATTATAAAAATGTAAAATAATTTGTATTTAACCACTGAAATGTATGTTGTGTCTAATCCTTAGTGTCCGGCAGTGCGGGACGGACATCCCATGAGTAGTCTACTCATGGATGGAGGGAAAGGCGGCAGTTTCGGTTATGATGGAGTACCCACAGGTAGAAGTCTGACTTGATTCCGAGTCGCTAAAGAAGGAAGGCAGTGACTTCCGGGAGGACTTTTAGGGGCAGCTACTCCGCATTTGCATATCGTATGGGAGAAAATACGGAGAAACTCCCACCAGGAAGGTGGGCTAACTATAGTTGCAAGATGGTGAACATCACAAATGCCATCGAGTCTACTCGTTTTTAAAGCAATATTTACAAACAATGCCGCAGCGGATTGAACTTCAGCCCTAATGTTCACTAAAGGTGCATGTTACCACTGAGACACGAGTCGGGCAGGGAAACGTATAATACTATGTTATGTTAGCTGCTATACTAGCAGCTAGTTGTGTCAGGAGGAAATACTCTTTTTAATTATATTAATTTTTTATTTATACAATTACTATATACACACACATGGCACCCTGTGCCTCTACTACAATAGTACTAATATCTTAATGCCAAGAGCCGGTCCCTGACCGTCTGTTTTGATCTGATGCTCCTAGCGTTCACCTCGTGGTCTCAAGATCTCACCGCAACTGCTACTTACCACACTGGACCACAGTTAAGGACCCAGTTACTGGTCACAGTTACCAGTTATAACCACGACCTCTCGTGGTCATATAATAATAATATTTAAACCTGAGCCAACGGCCGTACCATGCTGAATATACCGGTTCTCGTTAGATCACCGAAGTTAAGCATCATTGGGCGCGGTCAGTACTTGGGTGGGTGACCACCTGGGAACACTGCGTGCCGTTGGCAAATTTGGGACCTGAATGGCCGAGTGTCTAGCGCTCTGGCGCTCGGTGTCACAGGTTTCGGGTTCGAATCCCGGCGGTGCCATGGATGTTTGTAGTGGTTCGGAATCCACGTTAAGCCGTAGGTCCCGGTCTTCTATGACTGTAAGAGCGTCACGGAGCAAAAGTCAGGCTTCTACCTACGGGGTGCTCCATCACAACAGAAGCTGCTTCCTTCCCCTTCAATCATGAGTCCGTATGGGCTCGTGGGCTTGGCCAGCCAAGTGGGATAAGAAACAACAACAAACAACAACATATTTAAACCTTACAGTTAGCAGATATTACCAGACGAAAGCATTATATTGGAGTAGTGCATAAAAAATGACGGAATTAGAAATAAGGGATGCATACGCTTCCCTTCTTCATCATTTCTCTAAATTATGCATTAAAGAAATTGGTTATTTTTGTGTCTTGTTAAAACCAGTTATATTCCAAATTTAATTCGCAACAAGTAAGAGTTTTTGTAAACTTTTTACTTCGCCTACATTGTTGAAAGAGACGTTTCACGTTCTTACAGAGGAATTTAAAATTACTCGTCTTTCATTATCCAGACGTTTCAATTCTAACATTTGCAGTTGGACATTTTTATCTCACGCTAAGTAATCACCGTTTGTCTGTAACTGAGGTGGAGATCAATCATTCTTTTTCTTTAGAATACTCTCTCCTTCAGCTGAATGGTACCACAGGCTTCAGGTTCAAATCCTGGCGGTGTCATGGATGTTTGTGAGTGGTTTGGAATCCACGTTAAACTGTAGGTGCTGTTCTAATGAACATAAAGTGCACAAAAAATCAGCGTGAAGTGACAAACCAAACCAACCTTCAGCTGAAATTCTGAATTCTGGAAAACCATCTTAAAACACGTAATATAAAAAAAAATTTTAAGTCAGTTCCTACTTTTTTTTCACTCTATTGCAGGAAGTCCTTTATAAATAATTTTCATTCATTCTTTTTAAGTTAGAAAAAATTCTCTCTGTCTCACTAATTTATTCACATATTTCATTTTCCATTTTGTTCCCTTCTTGACTCAGACTAGAACCCAGAATGAAAAAAGAAATTCTTTTCCAGCGATCTACACGCTTCGCCACTGACGGTATTTAGACCTAAATTTATATCCTGCTAAATATCTTAGATAAGAGAAATTTTTTTTCTCCCATATAAAACTAAAATTAATTAATTAAATTTATTTAATGTATTAATATTTGAAAAAAACTGTATCAACATCCAGTGTCATCCACTACAAGTTCAAAAAAAAATGTATTTGAACTGGAGTGGATGAATAAAAAGTATTTTATGAACGATTGAAAATTTGAACAAGATATATATAGGGAGAGTGTGAGCTAATAGAAGAAATTGAAAAAAAACCACCTTGAGATGTATTTCCGCTTGAATTTATCCCATGTTGAATAAATCACACGAAGGACATTTAATCCATAATTAATCTATTTTATCCAGCCTCCAGATTATGTAATCAGAAAAGAACTGTTCGCGATTCTATACTCAGAAGAGAGTTCTTAGCCAGCCCAAACTTTCTCTGCATTCGAACAAAATCCAGTTGTAATACCTTTGAGCCCGCATCTCTTTCCTGCAGCAAATTGATCCAACACTTGAAGAGCCCAGAGAACACCATCTGGAAGATAGATCCAATCTTGGATTGGAGATCCAAGACGAAGTCTGTTTGTTGTTTCTTATCCCACTTGGCTGGCCAAGCCCACGAGCCCATACGGACTCATGATTGAAGGGGAAGGAAGCAGCTTCTGTTGTGATGGAGCACCCCCGTAGGTAGAAGCCTGACTTTTGCTCCGTGACGCTCTTACAGTCATAGAAGACCGGGACCTACGGCTTAAAGTGGATTCCGAACCACTAACAAACATCCATGGCACCGCCGGGATTCGAACCCGAAACCTGTGGCACCGAGCGCCAGAGCGCCAGACACTCGGCCATTCAGGTCCCAAATTTGCCAACGGCACGCAGTGTTCCCAGGTGGTCACCCACCCAAGTACTGACCGCGCCCAATGATGCTTAACTTCGGTGATCTAACGAGAACCGGTATATTCAGCATGGTACGGCCGTTGGCCAAGACGAAGTCTATGTACTAGATAGTGTATGAACAGGCCGTTGCTAATCAGCGAGTTGTTTCTTCATATAAAATACAAACCATCCTTTTCTTTTCGAAGAAATTCTGGATTACTATATGGTAACAAACAGGAAACAAGTTGACTTTGGTGGTTCATTGTAAACGATCATATATTTCCGAAACCACAAGATTACACTTTGCTTGTATAATTGTCAGGATAAAGCACCACAAGTACATTTTGTAACTTTAAATGTATTACGTGATGAATGAAGTGGTATATGGGGATGTGAAGCAACAAGGACTATAATCCCCTAATCTCTATATATATGAACAGTTAGTTTTTTCCTTATTTTTTGATATGTCACTCTCCACAACGCTCTACGACAGTGTTAGACCGGGACCTACGGCTTAAAGTGGATTCCGAACCACTACAAACATCCATGGCACCGCCGGGACTCCAACCCGAAACCTGTGGTACTTGGGCCAGAGAGCTAGCCACTCGGCCATTCAGGCCCCATGTATTACGTGAAATGTACATTGTTCAACAAACAAACAAAAAAATCTTATTTTTTGTAACAGCATTTGTCTGTCCAATCTGTAAAGATAATGTGTCATATTCAATAGGAAAGTTCTCCATATTATAGAATTACATCGAATTTTTGGATTTAAAATAATTAATGGTATTAATTTTTCATTCCCTGTCTGATTTTGTACATAGCAAAACAGTTAGTACCAGTTTTGATTGATTCCAGTTTTTACTCTGTATTGCAAAAGTCTTAACAGGAAAAAAATTAACTATTGTCAACGCTGAAAATATTACTAGAATATTCTTGTATCAAAGATGACGATACTTTTTTTCCCACTCACTTTTATGTAAACCGGAATAGACTCAGTTTCCTAACCGGCACAAGTAGACTTATAGGATAAATTTTATCTCTTTGTGAAGTGTCTTACCCAACTGTTTAAAAATATGAATGCTTGAATTTCCAGTTTCGAATCAAATTCTTCGGGTTTCACTTTGAAAACGGTTTTTGTATCTTTTCTGAACTTTTCTCTACTATATCTGTTTGCTTTATAATTGTTTTCAAATATGGAATGTCAATTAATTTAGAAAAACAAGTATTATAAAAAAAGTTTTACAGTCAATTCCTACTTATTTTCCACTACATTGCAAAAAGTCCTTTATAAATAATTTTCATTCATTTTTTTTTAAAAATTATATAGCGTCATCTCTTGGTAGATATATGCAAAAAATATATGCTAAAAAAAAAAAAACAAAAAAAAACTAAAATTAATTAATTAAATTTAATTACCGAATTAATATTTGAAAAAAACTGTATTAACATCCAGTGTCATCCACTACAAATTAAAAAAAAATGTATTTGAACTTGAGTGGATGAATAAAAAGTATTTTATGAACAATTGAAAATTTGAACAAGATATATATAGGGAGAGTGTGAGCTAATAGAAGGAATTGAATAAGCTTTACTGCTAATATAATCTTTTGTTTTTACTGGTGGTCTGCCCTTTTTCTAGCAAAAAATAAATAAATAAATAAATCGTTTCTTTTTTTGGCAACATATTTTCAGAATCCAGAGCTAACGAATTATGTAACAAATAACAAGTTCATTCTACAACTACAGAATGAATAGATCACTCAGAAAGGATTCTAATAATATGTCCTTTGTCTTCAGTGGCAATCTTCTCACTTTATACACAGAGACTCTGTGCATCAAATATGCACCTGTTGCCAAAAACGGGCACACACAGAAAGAGGAAATTCTGAGTAAAAAGGTAAAAGGCTATGGATCAGCCGAGAGTCTAATAAATCTTTTGCCTTCATTAAGTGGATTTCTCTCTTTCTATGCATGGTAAAGGGAGAATTTCGAATAGGCTTTTGCTCATATGAAAGAAAAAAGGAAATTTTGAGTAATAAGTTAAATGGATATCGCTTGGATGGATTATATGTCTTTTGTACTATAGAGTCGGGAATATGTCATGTGTCTTCAGGGATGGTCTTCTCTCTTTACACACAGGTGAGAGATCTCTTTACACACAGGTGAGAGAGGGGGGATCTGTTGGCAAGAAAGGATACAGAGAGAAGAAATTCTGAGTTTTGGAGCTGTTAAGGCTCGTTCCCACCGAGGCATTTAAGCGTGAAGCGTTGACCAATCACTAACTTCACCGCGTTCGCCTGAAACCGCTAGCCGTAATGTTATTTCTGACGTTTCGCTGTGACCCGGTCGAAAAAATTTTCTCGCCTGCCGCATGTCACGCCGCCGCCTCTCGCCTCGGTGGGAACGAGCCTTTAGCAAGAAGTATTGGACCTGTTTCTTTTTTTCATTTCAATTAATGAATATTTTAGGAAAATTAGATCGAAGTTTTTCCGCTGATTAAATGTCAGATGCAGGAATAATATGATTTTGCTTAATATTACAAGTATAGAAAATTATTTGAGGGCAAAAGGTTTATATAAAAAATTGATGAAATCTTATTTTGGCTCCATAATGGCCAATTGGGACCTGATAGACGAGTGACTAGCGCTCTGGCGCTCGGTGTTACAGGTTTCGGGTTCGAGTTCCAGATGTGCCACGGATGTTTGTATTAAGTTGGAATCCACTTTAAACCGCAGATGCCAGTCCAATATGAACGTAGAGCGTTGTGCGTAGAACTAACAACCCCACCCCGTAAAAAAAAACACATCTACTGTCTCTAAATCTTCCAGTAGGTAGACGGCCTTGACCCACCATGAGGCTGTCGCGCCACTGAAGAAGAATGGCGAACTAAAAGAATTGCCAATTCGAATCATAAAAATTGCTCCAAATAAGCAATTTGTTTTGATGAATTTGAATCAAAATAGTAAATATTAGTTACAGTTAGAAATATTAAGTCTAGAACAACGAAAAAGATATAAAATTGCGGAAGAAATTTGTAATATCAAATACTAATTTAACCAGTTTGATGATGATTAAATATGATTTTGTATCTTCAATGCTAGTGTTCTATAAAAAAAGGAATGAATAAGTTTCAACAATTATTGCTTTTGTCTGATAAATAATTTGTATAATCAAAATCGTTTTAGTTTCAGCTACTTCACCTCTCCTTAGCTCAGTGTGCCTTGCGCTTTGCGATACGAATCCACTATATGGCTTACATTTTGCAAAATCACTATCAAGTATAAGTTACAGATGTACTTGTTCATTGGTAATGCAAGAATAAATAGTAGGAACCATAGATTACGATTAAAATTACTACTACTCTATGGTTGGAACTTGTTTACGTTTTAGTTTTTTCCCATATTCCTACACCATTCAACCAGTCTTCTTGAATTAAATAATTTGAAAATTGAAGGCAATTCAAGTTTTCTTAATTTAAAAATAAAATAAAATAATAATTCCATTATCTGGCCTTTTTTACCGACTGCCGACTTCGAAAACAAAATAATATAACTAAAACGAAATAATATAACGTTTAATAACATACGAGGTTGCCATGTTCTTCTGAAATATTTATAAATCAGGGTGGCGAACTCGCGGCCCGCCTTGAATATTTTTCCGACCCGTGAGATTTATCACTCTTTTACAAAATATATTTATTTTATAATGGCCAAAGTAAGTGAAAACAAATGTATTAAAAAATACATAACGTGTGCATCCCTATATTCAAAAATTAACTGTCGAAATTATGAAAAAAATTAACTTTGATTTTGAAATAATATTCTTGCGAATCTATGACAGATATTGCCTGTTTTATTTATGAGTTTACAGTTATGAGTTCGTAGAATAATTGAATTATATTCTGCGAACTCATGATGCCTGCGCATGTTGGAACATCTAATATAACAGGTTCTATGCTTCATTTTAAGTGACTTCAGTGACGCAATGATCATCCCTAGATACGCACAGTTAATTGTTGATAGCAGTGTAAGCCAGACTTTTAGTTGAAGCTGCTAGAGCTTCTGGTTCAACTTACACATGCGAATAAATTTTTTCTGAAATGAAATTGACCAAACACAATAACACGCTCAAACATAACGGACGCAACACCCATTACGATGTGCAAATGCCCAAATTGAAACTTTGCAAAAGCTAAGCAAAAGAGTGGAGAAACAAATATCACACTAGTAAAATAACTGTATTTTAAGGATTTCATTTTTTTATTTCCTTTATATTTATATATTTTTTATATTTCATTTTTAGTGTTCTATATTTCTTTACAATGTGCATTTAGTATCTTTATTATTATATTATCTATGAGTATGTGTAAGTATAATAGTTTCAATTTTTCACTCCAAAAAATATCTAGAGTGGATCTAAATATAATATGGGGATATATAATTTTATATACAGCCCGCGGAGTTATGATGCATTTTAAAAATGGCCCGCAAGAGCATTTGGGTTGCCACCTCTGTTTTAAATCATCTCTGATTTGGCGGAATAGAGACAGGAGGGGGTCAAAATAAGTTGCGAAAAAAGATTTTTATAAAAAATTGAACATTTTTTTTGCCTATTACTAACATGATATTAAACTATTTATAAAGTTTGAGAAACATGTCGAATTAATATGCATAACATATTGCAATATTACATAACTTATTATACAGTATAAAATCATAAATCTTTTATGAATTGAACATTTTTGCCTATTACTAACATGATATTAAGCTATTTATAACGTTTGAGAAACATGTCAAATTAATATGCATAACATATTGCAATATTACATAACTTATTATACAGTATAAAATCATAAATCTTTTATGAATTGAACATTTTTTTGCCTATTACTAACATGATATTAAGCTATTTATAACGTTTGAGAAACATGTCAAATTAATATGCATAACATATTGCAATATTACATAACTTATTATACAGTATAAAATCATAAATCTTTTATGTCAATGTGAGTTTTGAAAAAAATTTTTTATTGAAGTTTTCAAAAACTCATCGTGTATAACGAAGTACCACAAGAAGCTTACAGAAGTAAATAAAAAAAAGAAATCAAATAAACCGATAAAAACATCAAATAATAATGATAAATTTCAAAGGACAATCATAAATAATAAATTGATAAATGATGAATTATATGAATGATAAATAACATTACGAAATGACATTACAAAATTAAAAGATAATGAAAGAGAAATATAAAAAGGGTTTAAGAAACAACAAAGTAGGAACTTACAAGTTTACAAAAGGTTGTCAAAGCAGACTTATTAATAAGCTGACAAAAGTTTGGTGGTGGGCATTTTTATATTTGCGACTTTTGGAATGACTTTTTGACTTTTTGGAGTGGTAGCTCTTTACTTAGAACTTTTCTGTGAATGTTCAAGCCTATACCAGCTAAAGAGATATTGAGTGATATTTTGTACTCCACCTACATTATAGCTGCAAAGATCAGTTGAACATCGTTCAAATCTGTTTAAATAATTAAAATGGTCATGTCCAGTCATAAACTGAGTGATTCTGATTCTGAAATTAGGAAAAAATGATGAGAACTAAACCTTTGAGAACTTTGGACTTTTTTGGTGACCTAGGCATTGGGGGATTCTTTGTATAATGAATTTCAGAAATTATTATTCTTGTCTTTGAATGTCTTTTTAAAATATATAAGATTTTGGCATATTAACATTAATTTCAAAGTCCTGTTTGGTGGCTTCTTTTGCAAGCCAGTCAACTTTTTCATTCTCAAGTATTCCTGTATGGCTTTAAAAAAATGCGTAAAGATGGTAATAATTTGTTCAGTAAAGATACTAAGAGCCTTTTTTAAATATTAACAATAATATTGTTGTAGGATGCAATATTCTTCTGTGATTTTAAAGCGAATCCACCATGTAAATTACACCTTTTGAATAGGAACCACTTTGCTTATTTATCCAATCTAATAGATTGGTTTGGTTTGTTTATCGCTCTACGGTCATCTTATGCTCACTTTAGGTTAAACAGACCAGGACCTACAGTTTAAAGTGGATTCCGAACCACTACAAACACCCATGGCACCGCCGGGATTCGAACCCGAAACCTGTGGTACCGAGCACTAGAGCGCTAGCGACTCGGCCATTCAGGCCCCCCAATCTAATACAAGTTTAATGCATAACAGTTCGGCAGTAAACATGGTGCATTCGTTATAAATTCTGTATTGATGATATTCTGATTCATGATTATTTTTATAGATAATTTAGGTAAAACCAACTTTGTCATTTTTTTTATTAGCTAACTAAATCCCTGGTACTACAGTCCATGTTAGACCATGGCCGTCTGCCTACTGGCAGCTTCCGAAACAGCAGATGTTTTTAAGGGGTAGGGTTATCAGCAACGCTCTTCTCTATATTAGACCGGGACGTACTGCTTAAAGTGGATTCCGAACCACCAAACACCCACGTTTTTGGACTCGAAACCAAAAACGTATGGCACATATTGTCAGTCACTCGACCATCCGGCACGTATTTATTTTACTACCATCAGTGTAACAACCTATTAGGAAGTCTTTTATGAAACTATTGTTGTTGTTCGTTGTTTGTTGTTGTTTCTTATCCCACTTGGCTGGCCAAGTCCACGAGCTCATATAGACTCATGACTGAAGGGGAAGGAAGCAGCTTCTGTTGTGATGGAGCACCCGTAGGTAGAAGCCTGACTTTTGCTCCGTGACGCTCTTACAGTCATAGAAGACCGGGACCTACGGCTTAAAGTGGATTCCGAACCACTACAAACATCCATGGCACCGCCGGGATTCGAACCCGAAACCTGTGGCACCGAGTGTCAGAGCGCTAGACACTCGGCCATTCAGGTTCCAAATTTGCCAACGGCACGCAGTGTTCCCAGGTGGTCACCCACCCAAGTACTGACCGCGCCCAATGATGCTTAACTTCGGTGATCTAACGAGAACCGGTATATTCAGTATGGTACGGCCGTTGTATATTATACTATTGTAATAAGTAAAAACGTTGATTGGATTTCTCTTGGATGGATGCTATGAACTTTTATTGACGTGGAAAAACTGTAGTTATTTACAAATTCTTGAGTGAGATTTTTTCGTAACTCTAAATGTTTACTTTTATGAGTGGACAACCGGCAGGGGCAAAAGCAGAAATATAATTAATTGTACGATATCCACAATAATATAATAAATATATTAATAATTAATCGATCGATAACTCACGATAAATTTTAAAATTTAATTTATAATACTAGGTAACAATAATGAATTTTTCTTTATACACATATAAAAATATTTTTATAAATATACAATTTGCTAACAATCCCTGATACCAAATCGTTTCCTAATAATAAGTCCGTCATCAGTGGTAACGTCAACCACTACTTTAAATATTTTTAGGCAATGAATGATAGAAGATGAGGCAGAAAGTAGTATTTCAATTATTTAGATGAAATTCTGACATAAAATTCGTAATAAATATTGTTTTTCAAAGTACAAGAAATTTTGTCTTTAATTACACGAATATATCTTCAGATGATGCCGGATTCTAGTTCTTTTCAGAATAAGAAATTTTGGCCTACTTCTCTTGCTGTAACATGGATTTCTCACCGGAAATTTTCCTTAAATCTCTGCTTCGCCCATATTCCCAGTATGGAAAATTCCAATTCTGCTATGGATACCGACATTTCAACTAAACTAGTGTCTCCAAGTGATGGTTTCAAGAAACAGAATAATAAAAATTCTTCTATACTGTTTGAAAAATCCATCTTCAAAATTTCTAATGAAAATCAATTTTTATTCTACTTTGGATTCACCCACCACCAAATATAACGAAGAACCCATCGTTCCATCTGAATCTAAACCTCCTCCCTTCATGCTAGCATTGATTAGCAACTACAGCTTGGAAAAACAAGAAATTTCATAAGCTTTATCCAGAATCTACAGATAAATTTGTTAAAGATTAGTATATCAAAATCAATCTGCAATCCGAAAATAAATACTATTCCATTACGAATCTCCTTACCCGGAAAAAATTTGCATTCTATTTTATAAAACCTGAAATAGAAAGATAGATCAAAGTTGTGCTTAAAGGTCTCATTTCACGCAAAAATTTTAAATCAGAACTCCAAAAGATCGGTTTTTTAAAAAAATTTCGTACGACCTTAGAAAATGAGAGCTAAAGATCCCCTCCGGATTTTTGTGAACAATCTGAAAAGAACTTCTAAGATGGACTATATATGCTAGGTTAATAGATGTTTTATTTTACCATTTAAACTGAAATTTCTCTAGGAGGAACTTTATGGTGCAGTGTTTTAGCTGCAACAACTTCCGCCACTCAAATAAGAACTGTCACCTTAAAACCCAATATCTAAAGACTGTGAAAATACCAAATTAATTAAAAAATTGCTAAATTAAAGAAAAAACAAAATAACTCGCCAAATTAAGGTAAAACTAATAAGCCCGCAGTGTATAAATTCAGACGTAGGAGCTTCTAGAAGAGGTTCTAAATTTTCCGAAAGCGGAAATAAAAAAGGAACCAACTATTCCACACTACCGGTCAAGCCAATAACCTTTAGCAGTTTCAAAATTTCATTAAACCTAACAACCCTTTCTCACAATTTTTCAAGCCTGCACCTACTCAGCAAACTTCTCATTCTGAAGTTCCTATTTCAGCAAACCTCCTAGCACCTTTTCTCCTTCCGAAAGAATTCAAACACACTACGGACGTCTTTTCCAAAACTTTCAGATGCATCAAGCGTACAATCCCCTGGACAAATTTGATGTCTTGATGATGGCGCTGTCCTTCACTGATACTCCTGTAAGACTCTCATCTCTTTCAACTTCTGTAAAACGTAAGACTCGTGGCCACCGAGGTGAGAAGCGTTTAAGCGTGAAGAGTTGACTAATCACTGACCTCACCACGTTCGCCTGAAAGAGGTTTGAAATCCACCGCTTTGAGTTGACCAACTTTCAACTCGAAGAGAAACTTCACTGGGCGTAATGCTATTTCTGACGTTTCGCTGTGAAGGGGTCGAAAAAAGTTTCTTGCCTGCCGCGTGAATCTTCAACGCCTCTCTCCTCGGTGGGAAGGAGCCTTTATTTAAAAAAATTGTTGTTGCGTTCTACTGAAAAATCAAATTTACGAAAAATCTCTCTCAAAGCTCTATCAACTTACCTTATAAGAGATGGCCTTTAAGGGATGGTGAGCTCCAATAATCTTAACGTCGAAGAAAATTATTCGGTGAGAAATCCATGTCCAATATATTTTCATATTATTAACATATATTTCAATTCCTACTATTAGCTCACACCCTACCTATATATATATATATCTTTCCAATGCAGCTGGCAAACAGACATGGACGTCTTGGATGCCTTAAGGCAAGCGCTGCACAGACGTTACTCACTTTGCATTACCCAGGGGGTGCGTGTAACTTGAAGATAAGCCACGGACGCGGAGTAACAATGCCCCCGCAGAGCTCTACGATCCTATTAGGACCGGGACCTACGGTTTAAAGTGGATTCTGAACCTCTACACACATCCATGGCACCACCGGGATTCGAACCCGAAACCTGTGGTACCGAGCGCCAAAGCGCTAGCCACTCTGCCATTCAAGCCCCCCTCTACCTATATATAACTTGCTCAAATTTTCAATCGTTCATAAAATACTGTTTATTCATTCACTCAAGTTCAGATACATTTTTTTAAACTTGCAGTGGATGGCACTGGATGCTAATACAATTTTTCAAATATTAATTCATTCATTAAATTTAATTTAATTAATTAATTTTAGTTTTTTTAGAGTTAAGTTGCATGTATCTAATAATAGATGGCTCCAGATGTAGGAGGAAAATTTCAACTTTATTTGCAGTAGAGTGAAAAAAAAGTAGGAACTGACTTTAAAAAAATTTTTTTTTTTATAATACTTGTTTTTTAAATATTTCTGTTCTAAATTTGCCAAAATAAGAAATCAAAAGAAGCCAATTCTATGTCAAGTGAAAAGATATCACTCTTTTAGATCTATCTCTTTATCACTCTCCCATGATTTATTTGTCTCATTTACAAAAATCTCTTTGCTCCAATTTTTAGTGGAATAAAATATTACCACTTGCATTATCAGAAAATAATTACTTTATAAAGATGAAAGACTTTATGAAATCGACATCTTATTTTTATTTATTTAATTTTTTTTATTTCTGCGTTGTTGAATTGCTGTTGCTGTTTACAAAAAACACATATAGATTTGCAAATGTCACATGCCTTATTTTCCCATTCTATTTAACTTATTTCGAAGCAAATAATTTCTTTTTAAACATGTTTATATGTTCTGGATTTTTAGTATTAAAACGCAGTTAAAACTGTTTTACTTAGTCATTGGATATAATTACTAATTGAATATTGGCCAACATGATCTTTGATAATTGAATAGTGCAATGCGATGCATCTGCAGATTTTCAGTCAAAATTGTGCTATACGAGCGTTTGGTTGATACCTGCAACAACTTTAGTAAACAAGTAATATAAAAACAATTTTTTTAAAGTCAATTCCTACTTGCAGAAAGCCCTTTATAAAAAAATTTCATTCATTTTTTAAGTTGATCTGGCGCCCTCTATTGGTAGATATATGCAACTTAAATCTAAAAAAAAACTAAAACTAATTAATTAACTTTAATTACGGAATTAATATTTGAAAAAACTGTATTAACATCCAGTGTCATCCACTACAAGTTCAATAAAAATGTATTTGAACTTGAGTGGATGAATAACAAGTATTTTATTAAGGATTGAAAATTTGAACAAGATATATAAAGGGAGAGTGTGAGCTAATAGAAGGAATTGAATTAGGCTAAAACAATCCATAAATGTACGTCTGAAATTTTTCAGAAAAGTTTCTAGCCTAATTTTACAAAACTTTCCACACAAATCTGTTATTCTTTTCACTTTAGAAACTTAAATAATCACAGAACATATAAAATATTCGTTCGCTTTAACACTTGCTAACTGGTTCATACTATATTGTTTCGTCACTGTTTTCATAAAACAGTGACAAAATGACATGGCGTTCTCGAAACAAATGCAATGTAATGTAATACAACGTTATTAAAGCTGTGTTGCGTTACCGTTCGAATTTTGAAATTCGGCTTATTTAATATTTGTTTTTTTACAGGCCTCGTATTATTATCTTACGTTAAAGAGACATGTTTTTGCTTATAATTTTTTTTTATCAACACAGATCCGTGGTAAAATATAAGTTGGATCTCGCTACCGTTTTCTGAATTCTCTCTTTCGATGCGCATCGATTAGGTTTACGAAATGTTTTCGTTTCACCCTCAACGAACCCAAAATTTCTTTTCCGTATTTACTCTTCCTCGATGGAAAATCGTCGCTTTTTTCCATTCCTTCTATTAGCTCACACTCTCCCTATATATATCTCGTTCAAATTTTCAATCGTTCATAAAACACTTTTTATGCATCCACTCAAGTTCAAATACATTTTTTTTTAACTTGCAGTGGATGACACTGAATGTTAATACAGTTTTTTCAAATATTAATTCATTCATTAAATTTAATGAATTCATTTTAGTTTTTTTTTAGATTTAAGCTGCATGTATCTACCAATAGATGGCGCCAGATAAACTTAAAAAAATTATTTAATCAAGGACTTTCTGCAATACAGTGAAAAAAAAGTTGGAATTGATTTTTTTTTTAATATTACTTGTTTTCTTACGTTATCGGTGACAGACGCTGTCGAAGTAGATTTCTGAGGTAAAACATTTAAATGGATTTTCATGTAATTTCAGTCTGACAAGTAGCCCACTGGCAACAACGTGCGAAGCTAGTGGGCAGAAGGACCTAGGTTCAAATCCGTTAACAGCATTATTATTGTAGCCGCTGCTTTCAGTAACGATTAGACCCCTATGTGTGTCCGGTTAGAATAGCCCCACAGTAGCCGATGCATGACGTAAAAAAACGACTGAAATGAGTATCCAGTGCCTGGAGGTATAACAGGATGGGGTAAAGTCATACTTCTCCTTTTGAATGCCCCTTGTCTTTGTGCCGCAAGGTCAAGGACAAAAAGAAGCACATTTTTTACCTTTCCTCCTGACGCGTTAGTTTAACACATGGACTCATGGATTCTGTCTAGATGTTGCTGTCGATCAAGTGGAATAAGAAACAACAACAGTATCGACGAGATTCGATGGCGACTGTGGTGTTCATGGCCTCTCGCATCGATAGTCAAACTTCCTAAGGGGAGTCTTACGGATTTTCTCCTTAAAGACACCCAAATTCGGAGTAGCTACACCCAAAGCACCTAGAATGCAATGTTTTCCTATCTGTGGGCTCTTCATGATATACACCAAAGTCCACCGAAGTTCTAATCTCTCTTTTCTAACTGGTAGAGGCTGCATAGCTCTAGGTACAGGATAAAAGTAGAAAGTCATGTAACTGGTGAAAGAGCTGATTAAACTCTTTGGAAATGAAACCTAATAAATCCGAAATCTCAAGAGAAACTGCTGCCATGGTAACACGTTACACAACGCGCAGAAAATTTCTGTAGTGTCTCATGTTCGAATTACAGAAAATTTCTGATGTGTCTACCGTACGAATTTCAAAATTCGGCTTATTTAATATTTGTTTCTTTATAGTCTTTGTATCATTATCTTATGTTAAAGAGAAATGTTTTCGCTTATAATTTTTTTCTTCTTGCTAGTTATTACTATTTTTCAGAATGGAAATAAAAGTTACGGAGTGGCATCTTAACTAATGGATAAAATCGTAATTACTGGGCCTGTATACGATTACATGCTGCTTATATTGAAAAATTTACAAAAATTTACCTTAAATTCCTTTTTCGCAAACAAAGAATGGCAGAATGATCACAATAATAATGGAAGATCACAATATGAATAGACCCAGATGACATTATGTCTCGGTGGTTGCGAGAGTTACAAGTAACTCAACAAGAGTTGAACAAAGACAAATCATGCAAGTGATAGACCATCACATTACGCATTCAACCTTTCAATGAAGTTAGATCTCCCACCTACTTCATCTCCTCAAAGTATCAAAGGTGTTTACATGATATTTGGCTACGAGCTAGATGTTAATCTTACATGATTCAGAACAAGATAATGGGCACAAGATATTTTCTTCAGCAAAAAGTCCTATATTTGTGGTTACCCATAAATTGGTTAGAATCCTACTACTTCTTCATACTACAACCGTGCCTAAAGCTCATATGGGTGGGTTTGTCAATTGAAGACTGAAATATGGCATAATTTATTAATGAGGGGTTTATTAAAAGTTTGACAATTTTAGGGCTGAAAAGTTATTTCTTAAACAAGTAACTTAAACTTGTCCGTCTGCCTACTAGCAGATTGCGAAACAGGATTCGTTTTATGGAGCAGGCTTGTCAGTGTTACTGTACAGTTAATATTAGACTGGAATCTACGGTTTAAAGTGGATTCCGAACCACTACAAACATGGTAGCACTAGGATTCGAATACAAAATCTGTGGTTTCGAGAGCTAGATACTCGACCATGAGGCCCAAAACGGTATAGTAAATCTGGTAAATCTATGGCAACATTCTAACGGGAAAATTTAGAAAACTAAAATCAAACAAAATATGTTATAAAAGAATGTTTTTAATGGTTATGGTTTAATGGTTATAATAACACTCCGTAATTTTAAGGATGAGAAAAAATGCTACATTTGTAATGTAAAATGGTCCAAAATCAATGGAACTCGTTTGAAGGAATCAGGAATAGATAGAAGCGAATTCATTTGAGGTTATTGATTGAGCAAATACATTACAATTTACATTTTATTAAATTCCTACTATTAGTTCACACTCTCCCTAAATATATCTTGTTCAAATTTTCAAACGTTCATAAAATATTTTTTATTCATCCACTCAAGTTTCAAATAGAATTTTTTGAACTTGTAGTGGACGACACTTGATGTTAATACAGTTTTTTCAAATATTAATTCATTAATTAAATTTAGTTCATTAATTTTAGTTTTTTTAGATTTAAGTTGCATGTATCTAATAATAGATGGCACCAGATGTAACAGGAAAATTTCAACTTTATTTATAAAGGACTTTCTGCAATATAATGAAAAAAAGTAAGAATTGACTTACATTTTTTTTTATATATATTACTTGTTTTCGTTAACATAATAAATCAGAATTATGCTGCAGCACTTATAGGTAGGGGTGGGTGATCAGCAAAAAAAAATTCGAACTCCTGATTTCCAACATCTGACTCCTGACTTTTTGGCGTAATTTTACCTATATGATCTTTTACATGGATTTAGAAAAAAAACGAGAAATAAAATGACTTTTATTGAACTGATAGATCTATAAAAATAAATAAATTATTTTTATTAATATTATTATTATAAATAAATTATTTTTTTACAACTATAAATTATGTTGTTGTATTTTCCCTAACTTAAAAGAAAAACATTTTTGTACATTAAATTTGCTTATGAAGAATGGCATGTCCTATAAAAATAACAGTACTAAATTAAAAAGTACCAAATAATTATAGAAGCTAGTAAAGCATAGATTAAGACAAAAACAAAATAAACTGTACATTTAAATGTCAAGGATGTTATAGTTGTAATACGTTAAAACTTTTTTGTTCTAAATGATAGAATAGCTTACATAAAATCTTCTTTCATTGTTGATCTAAGATAGCATTTTATAAGAGTCATTGCTGAGAAAAGTCTCCCAATACTAACTAGGTTTGCTGATGGAGCAATAACTATCTCTGCGATTGGCTAGATTTATTAAAGGATAAAAAGGATAATTAAGGATATGATACTAAGTATATATTATTAAAGGATGATATTGAGTAACTTTTATTAAAGGATAAAATTGAATTTCCTCCTAAATTTAAATTTTAGCATTAATTCCTATAATTTTGGGAAAATAATAATTATTTTTTTAAAAGAGACGTCGTATTATTAATTAGACTTTTGACTGAGACTTCGACTATCAACTTCGAATCAGTTATAATTACGTGGTAGATTTTGTAAATAAAAATAAAATCTTCAGCTTTGCTTACTCCTATACACTGGCACTCCCCCCTTTGACCTTCAGGAGAAATGGTCAGTAAGCCTCAAAACTCTTACCATAAAAGAATTACAACAGACAGAGAAACGTTTACAGAATTACAGAAAATCGTTTAGCTTATAGTCTTTCATCCCGAGAGGAAAAATATTTCGCGCACCCTGCGCGTATCCGAGTTTCGGCTTAGAAGTGGAGTCCTTCCACGAATCTATAGTTATCTGTCGTTAAATGAGTTAAATATTCTATATCTCTAATTGTAGTGTTTATGCATGTGAGAATAAAATTGTGAGTTTTCCAGTCTGTGTCTCAAGTATCTCAACTCAATTTCATCCAGTTACAATCTGGTTGCCCGTACCCATACCACTAGAATCTGGCGCTCTACGTGAGGCTGGCTCGTACCTGCTCACTACAAATCGGTTATTGAACTTTCTGGCAATCAGTGATATATATATATATACACATTGCGCCCAAAAAATAAAACCAACTTTTTTTTCAAAAACTCTATTTATTCTTACAAATTTGTTTCATCGCCTTCAAAGTAATCCCCTCCGGACACAATGCACTTATGCCAACTTTTTTTCCAATCCTCAATGCATGCTAAAAAGTCATCGGCAGGGATGGCCTCCAAAGCGCGCGGCTATTCAATCGACTTAAAACGGTGTCCCCGGTGTGGTCTTTTGAGTTTAGAGAATAGCCAGAAGTCGCACGGTGTGAATACGGTGGTTATGGAACGATATGGGTTTCATTTTTGGCGAAAAAGTCACGAAGAATCAATGCGGTGTGAGCTGGCGCATTCAGTATTTTCGGTACCAATCGAGATTTGACGCGTTTGAGGCCCAAAATGGAATTGACCGATCCTTTTGAAATTGCAACATCAGCAGCAAGGTCACTAATTGTAAATTGACGGTTTGCAAGCAACAAAATCTTTAATATTTTGGACGTGAGCTTCGTCGGTTGAGGTTGAGACGACCAGAGCGTTCTTCGTCTTCAACACGTTCTTTGGACTGTTTATACCACTTGTAAACATTTCTTTCCGATATAGGAATACTCACAGAATGTCTTCTGCAACATTTTATACGTTTCCGCAAACAACATTTAATGCCAGTTCTTTGCACAATTCATTGAGACATTTCAAATCGCCGGAATCACGTTTAGCGTCTCCCAAATCCAAGCGTGACTCAAACACTAATGAATATTTTGAAGTGAAATTTCACACAGATGCCAAGGACAGTGCCAGGAACCTAAAAAAGAAAAAGAAATTGAAATTCCATAAGCCCCAGGAAGTTAAAATTGAAGATTTTTCTTACTTTTTGTACACAGTAGTACATATATATATATATATATATATATATATATATATTTGACTATTCAGTCAACAGGGTGACACCACAGGACGATTATGCTTTCGTAAAAGGCCGCGTGCGTGAGGAGAGCGATAATAAAGCCAATATGGTAGCACATGACTGATGGCTGATGACATGGCTGAGTTTTATGGCATCTTAGCACTGACGATGCTGCATTTTGTGTTAATTTCTTTTAATCACAACCAAACACAAATAATCGCAATCAATCGATAAAATAGTCATAAAAATTATTGATTTTAATTGTAAGTATTCGTAAGTCAAAAAAATAAAAAAAAAGTGAAAGGATTCTAAAAATTTAACAAAGATATATTGATTCGAGACCGAAGTGCGCAATTTTTGTAATAACTAAATTAACATAATAAAAAATATATACATACATAAAAAAATGAAAAAAATAAGCACATCAATAGCAAATAAAAAAATTACAACACCAGAGTGAAAAAAAAAGTGTATCTAGGAAATAAAAAAAAAGTTACAGTTAACATAAAGATAAATTCATCAAAGAATAATAATTTCAAGATATTTGGCTGGAGATCTGATTGAAGTTAAACGTATCAAGTGTTGTATTCCGATAACATGGATGAACAGATTTTATTAAAGTATAGAATGAAAAAAAAATTGATGTAACAATTAAATTTTTGGAAAGTCATTGGAGATCTTTAGCTCCAAAATGTTTATATTTCCTATGCTAAGATAAAGGTTGAAAAATCTTTAAAAAGAATTTTTTTTTCTGTGTACATATTTAACAAATGTATATTGTAATATTTGTTTCGCCACTCTTTCACTTAGCCTTTGTAAATCAATCTCAATTTGGGTATTTGCACATCGTAAATGGTGTTGCAGGTTAGCGCCCGTTATATTCGAGCGCTTTTTGTGTTTGGTCAACTTCATTGCCAGAAAAAAAAAACAATTCGCAGGTGTAAGTTGAACCAAAAGAACTAAAAATTTTTTGTAATATTCCAATATTCTAATAATCATAATAATAATAGTCACTGCGTCTGAGGTCACTTAAAGTGAAACATGTCTGTTATATTACACTGAAGTGACAAAAGTCATAGGATAGCAATATGCAAATTTTCAGATGGCAGTAGCATCGCGTAGAACAGGTATAAATGCGCAGTGCTTTCGCAGAGCTTTCATTTCTGTTCAATTTATTAATGTGAAGAGGTTTTGACGTGATGATGACCACACGACGGGAATTAACAGACTTTGAACGCGGAATGTTAGTTGGAGCTAGACGCATGGGTCATGCCATTTCGGAAATCGTTAGGGAATTCAACATTCCCAGATCCACTGTGTCAAGAGTGTGCCGAGAGTATGAAATTTCAGGCATAACATCCCACCATGGACAGCGCAGTGGTCCACCGCCTGCACTTAACGACCGAGACCGGCGACGTCTGCAAAGAGTCGTAAATTCTAACAGACAAGCGACAATGCGTCAAATAACCACAGAAATCAATGTGGGACGTACAAGGGACTTGTCTGTTAGAACTGTGCGGATAAATTTGGCTTTCTTTGGCTATTCCAGCAGAAGACCGACTCGAGTGCCTTTACTGACAGAACGACATCGCTTGCAGCGACTCTCGTGGGCACGTGAGCATATCGGTTGGTCCCTAGATGAATGGAAAACCGTGGCCTGGTCCGATGAGTCACGATTTCAGTTGGTAAGAGCTGATGGTAGGGTTCGAGTGTGGTGCAGACCCCACGAAGCCATGGACCCAAACTGTCAGCAAGGCACTGTTCAAGCTGGTGGTGGCTCCGTAATGGTGTGGGCTGTTTTTTCATGGCATGGACTTGGTCCTCTGGTGGGACTGGACCGAATATTGACTGGAAATGCTTATGTTCAGCTACTTGGAGATCACTTGCAGCCATTCATGGATTTCATGTACCCAAACAACGATGGGATTTTTATGGATGACAATGCGCCATGTCACCGGGCCACAACTGTTCGCGATTGGTTTGAAGAACATTCTGGACAATTCCAACGAATGATCTGGCCACCTAGATCGCCCGACATGAATCCCATCGAGCATTTATGGGACATCATCGAGAGGTCTGTTCGTGCCCAAAATCCTGCACCATCAACGCTCTCACAATTATGGACGTCTATCGAGACAGCATGGCTCAATATTCCTGCAGAAGACTTCCAACGACTTGTTGAGTCCATGCCGAGTCGAGTTGCTGCACTTCGCCGGGCGAAAGAAGGGCCGACACGATATTAAGAGGTATCCCATGACTTTTGTCACTTCAGTGTAGATGTTGCAAGATGCGCTCACATCATAAGTTCGCAGAATATAATTTAATTATTCTGCAAACTCACAAATAAAACAGGCGATATCTGTCATATATCCGCGAGAATATTATTTTAAAATCAAAGTTAATTTTTTGCTCCTAATTTCGAAAGTTAAGTTTTGAATATAAGGATGCACACATCATGCATTTTTTTAATACATTGGTTTCCACTACTTTGGTCATTATAAAATAAATATATTTTGTAAAAGTGCGATAAATCTCAAAGGTCGGACAAACATTCAAGGCGGGCATTCAAGTTGGCCATCCTTGAGTTAGATTGTTTGATTGCTATGTTTAAAAGCTGCCAAATTGCAATCGCTACGATTAAAGGCTAAAAAAAAGATGCCAAAGAATTTGAAAGAAATGGTTTTCATTCCTTTTCTTAGTGATAAGAGTTTAACATCTGATTGAAATTCAGAATTCATAGTAAATCATCTGGCCATAGTAACAATTCTGAATAACATATTTTATTGAATTTCAAGAAATGATTTAGGTATTTCTCCTATGTGTGCTTCCACGGGGCAAGCATATGTTACACGGGGCCTGATGGCCGAGTGACTAGCACTCTGATGCTTGGTACTACAGGTTTTGGGTTCGAATCCTGGTTTGTAGTGGTTCGGAAGCTCGTCTCATATCATTGTAGAGCGTCACAGAGCCCACTCAGAATTCTCTGACCGACATCATTCCCAAACTGTAAAGAGGCAATTCAGCTCTTGCCGCAGTGATGTGGTGTGGTGTAAACTACCTACTACTACTATAATATACTGTGGTACTACTACTATAGTACCATATGTTACACATGAATGTTAATATTCAAATTTCGTTTTAATCTCGTATTAATCTTAAAATATTTTGTTAGTAGTTAGTAGAGAATTTTTATACTATTTCTTATGTGTGACGATGGATTTAGTGTTTTTTTTCCCCAGAATAGGTATGAGTTCAAATAATTTTTTGCAGGTCTTCTATTTATGAATTTTATCTTGTAGATGCATATTTATTTGCCAGTAGGCATACGGCCTTGGCTCACCATGGGGCTGTTGCGCCACTGAAGAAGAAGATGCATATTTGGCTTGTTAAATTTGTTACTTTCAGCAAAAAATCTATCCATTTTTGCAATTATTAATTGCAATTTTTTTGATTTGTTGAGCTGATCATTCGGTTTAGCAGGGAGCCAATTTCGGATTGTTTGTAGACTTCCAGATATATTTTTTTACAAAAGATCGCCATATCATCTGCGCAAATGGTCGTGACAGTTATAAAGTTGATCAAAATGCTACAAATTAGAAGGGAGAGAAGAATGATGTGACAATTCCGAGGCAGTCAAAGTGATCTCGTGATTATAAGTGTTCTAATCTGGGAAAGCAGGAAATAAGCTTCGGGAATTTTTATTTCGCAATTTTGATTATTGTTGGGGAATTTTACTTCGTGTAGTAATTATAACATCCTTAAACCACCCACCGAAGTGTGGGGAACGTAGACGTAGTATTATAAGTACCTACTGCACACAAAAAGTAAGACCAATTATTATTTTTTTTTCAAAAACTCTATATTTATTCTTCCAAGTTTATTTCATCGTTTTCCAAGTAATCCCCTTCCGACACAATGCACTTATGCCAACTTTTTTTCCAATTCTCAATGCATGCTAAAAAGTCATCGGCAGGGATGGCCTTCAAAGCGTGCGGCGATTCACGTTGAATCGCTGCAATCGACTCAAAACGGTGTCCCCGGAGTTATTTAGGGAATAGCCAGAAGTGGTACGGTGTGAATACCGTGGTTGTGGAACGATATGGGTTTCATTTTTGGTGAAAAAGCCATAAAGAATCAATGCAGTGTGAGCTGGCTCTTTCAGTGTTTCCGGTACCAATCCAGATTTTACGCGTTTGAAGCCCAAAATGGAATTTCCCGATCCTTTTGAAATTTCGACATCAGCAGCAAGGTCTCTAATTGTAAATAGACGGTTTGCAAGCACCATATCTTTAATTTTTTGAACGTGAGCTTCGTCAGTTGAAATCGATGGTCGATCAGAGCTCTCTTCGTCTTCAACGCGTACTCTGCCTTCTCTGAACTGTTTATACCACTTCTAAACATTTCTTTCCGATATAGGAATGCTTACTGAATGCATTCTACAACATTCTATAAGTTTCCGCAAACAAAATGGAACGCAAGTTCTTTGCTCAATCAATTCAGATATTTCAAAGATCACCGGAATCAGTTTTAGCGTCTTCCAAAGCCAAGCGTAAAGCCAGCAACCTAAAAAAGAAAAAAATTGGAATTCCATAAGCCGCGGAAATTTTAAATTTAAAATTGGTCTTACTTTTGGGACACAATAGTAAGACGGGGGAATTCCGGCGGTGCCATGAATGTTTGTAGTGGTTCGGAATCCACTTTAAGCCACAGGTAATGGTCTCATATGATCGTAGGGTGTCCCATAGCCTAATAAGACTTCTCACTCACATCATTCCCAAACTGTAAAGGGGCAACTCAGCTCTAGTCACAGTGATGTGGTGTAGTGTAGTAGTACTTAAGACGTAGAATGTAATTCTTAACATTAGTAGTAGTTCAGTTAGTAAGCTGGGAAATTAAAAGTGAAATAGAAAGTTATTATTTATAATTTCATTCTGAAGATCTATTATTCTGTACTGTTATTTAAGAAATTTAATTTATTGTACAATTTTGTAGCACATAGAATTACCTCGTAGAAATTGATTAACGGTGATATTATGATAAATGGAAATATTGGATTGTGTGTAACTCTCTTGAGATTGAAGCGTAATTCCCTCTATTTGTTAGAATGATTAATGTATAGTAATAATATTAATAATAAATATCTGCTTTAAGGTCACCTTTAATGTTTTTTTTTTATAATCTAAACTCTACAGAAAAAAGGGTGATTAGCGGTTGTATAGAAATGTGGACACACTGATTACATTTTTTCATATTGATACATACTGGGGCTTGATGGCGGAGTGACTATCGCTCTGGTGCTCGGTGCCACAGGTTTCGGCTTCGAGTCTCTGCGGTGCCAAGGAAGTTTGTACTAGTTCGGAATTCACTTTAAACCATAGGTCCCAGTTTAATAAGACTGTAGAGCGTTGAGCGTAGGTTTGACAACCCTACCAAAAAGAAAAGACCTCCTGTTTCGAAATCGGCCAGTAGGCTGAAGACCACACACACACAAAAGAGGATGCATCCACACACACACACACAAAACCAAAAGGGAATTGGTAAGAAGTGAGCTAAAAACACTATCATTTTTCACAAAGCCTTTATTGGTATTAATTACACAAAAATTGTATAACAAAATCTTCACAACATTCGCAATACAAAAACCCTGAAGTGCATCACATTTAGATCTCAAAAAGAGATAGAAGTTGTTTAAGATCCGAAGTGTACATAAGCTGCTGCAACGAAACACTGAAAATCATTAGACAAATAGAAATATCAAAAATGGCTTGAACTGCGTTGGCAGGTCAAAAAGCATTAAAAAACTATGCAAAATATACAATAACAGGGTGTGAAGCATGTTGTCCAGGAAATCCGTAAAACGCGAAAGAAATTAGAAAACCAAATCCAAATTCTTATAAATATTCAAAAGAAATTAGTTATAACAACTTGAGGATAGCTTTATCAATGAATAATTACCTGCAGGATGTTATAAACCATGTAATTTCTACTCGGTTGATGACTAGATCTAAGTCAGAGACATATCTAGCGACGTATTCCGATAGCATGGAGTAGGCAGAATAACCTTCTGATGAGAGTCAGTTAGGCATAGGATTTAGGAAAGTAATTTCGTTGCATAGCCTGCTTTTATAAAGAAAAACTGAGTGACTTGATAGAACTTCATTACTGCTTATAATAACATGGCCGTTAAGTGAATGATTAGTTGAAACTACGCGTATATAAATTATTTATTGAACAATGATCTATTTGTATACGCATAGAATCTAACGGGATAATGGGATAATCACTGGAAAGATAATAAGTGATTTTTTGAGAAGGTGAAAGTTTAATAAATTTCATCTATATATTTTGTTGATACTGCACTTTCAATATCGTAAACTGTTCATTGTATAAAACAAGTAATATAAATTTTTGTTTTTTTAAAGTCAATTTCTACTTTTTAAGTTGAAATTTTCCTCTTACATCTGGCGCCATCTATTGATAGATACATGCAACTTAAATCTTAAAAAAATATAATAAATTAATTAAATTTAATTAATGAATTAATATTTGAAAAAATTGTATTAACATCCAGTGTCATCCACAACAAGTTTCAAAAAATGCATTTGAACTTGAATGGAGGAATAAAAAGTATTTTATTAACGATTGAAAATTTGAACAAGATATATATTGGGAGAGTGTGAACTAATAGTAGGAATTGAAAAACTGCTTAAAAGTGACAGCAGAATTTTTTTTATAATTCGAAATAAATATTATTATTCCAAATCTAGACTATTTGAAAATTAATTGTCAGTACTTTCAAATAGTAAAAAAAAAATAATTAATTTTCCTTACAGGGAAAGGATAAGCATCATTATCACTTACAAGATAAAACACAATTACAATTATTCATCAACTATTTTTTTAAAAAAATTGGTAAATATATCGAAAACTAGAGGAGAAAATGATAAAATGGCAGAATTTGAAAGATTACATGGTGTAATCTAATCGTTGTAATGTATTAATGATAATTTGATAGTTCAAATACACTTGAGAAATGGAAATAAATAAATTTTTCGACCTTGTTTCATGAAAATAAAAATAAACAGCCAGCTGTCATTCATAATTAAGATATAATTTCAAAATGTCACTCATTATGTTACAGTATGGAGCCAATTTTGGTAATAATAAAAAACGGCATATCATTTCTAGGAAAAGTCGAGTGTTTTTTGTTTTTTTTAAAGTATAATGCATCAGTCATATTCTATAATGATTAATAAAGTAAAACATGGCGCGCCTTTATAAAGTGAAAATCGTGAACAATATTTATTTTTAAACTGTTTTCAAATGCAAATGGCCATGAGGTTCTTTTTATTCGTTACTCTATTGACGGCAAGTGAAGTTCTGAAATTCTCAGGTATCAGAATTTTCACCTCTTTTTTTAAAAAAATTATTTTTTTCATTTTGATTGTAACCATTGAAATGAGCATTGTAACAAGGAATATGAAAATTAAAAGATCATTAGAAATTCGATATTAAATTAACTAGATTTCCCAAAATACATTATGTGTATAAATACATAATTATTCATATAAAGTTGATATTTCAAAAATTAATATTAAGTCGCTGATATTTATTCATTGATAATGTATTCCTAAAATTCTTCAAAAATTCAAATTTCAGTTTAGTTAACTTTTCATTACTTGTCTAATAATAACTTTTAATTATTAGTTAAAACTTATATATTTAATTAACTATTAGCAATACATTGATCATTACTTTTAAACAAAAAACTGCTACATTTTTAGTTCAAATGCATTCAGGTATTTAGATTTTAAATAATAATATAGTTATCCTTACAGTATAAATTTTATATAGTTATTCTCAGAAAGACGTAACATTCATGTAAAATAATTAAATAAATAATAAAATTATAAATATTATTAAATTCTTAAAATAATAAAATTAACTGTAAAAAAATAATATTAATTTTTGAAAAACAATTTCTAATATGTTTTCTACTTGTAAAAAAAAAGAACTTCAGAATTACAGAGCTTAAATTTTTAACTAAAATGGCGCCTTTATTTTTTTCTTCAATTTAAATATTTTATTTTATTTTAAATATGTTTTACAGACAATTAAATTTGTTTCCCACCTTTTGACCAATAGTACCTCTTCCAGATAGTGGACAATAGCTCGATTCCTAATGGTGCTAGGCATTGCAGATATTGGTTTGACAAACTTTTAGATTCGATGGAGGTTAGGTTAGGACATCTTGTATGAGTTTGAAGCTACTTATAAGATTGTTCTGAGCTTTTCCCGTTTTCGTTTCTTCTATACCCTCATTAGCGTACCAATTCCACTCGAAATCTTTCATATAGAAGCTTTAATCTCCGCCTTTTTAGAATGGCCTGGTGGTCAATTCACTAGCTATCTGGCCTTTGGTACTACAGGATTCAGGTTTGAATCCTGGCGGTGTCATGGATGTTTGAGAGGGATTCGGAATCCCCGTTAAACTGTAGGTCTCGGTCTAATTAGCCTAGAGTATTAAAAAAATATGACCCTAGAACGGCAAAACAAATCTCCTTTTTTTAGAAGGAACAACATAAACACTGTCTCTACAAAAGCTTTTTCGGAGATTAGAAGGATCCATGGATAAAATGGTGATAAAAAAAATTTCCATTTAATTGTAAGATTAATAGCTTTGTGATTTACAAGTGTGATTGTCAAATATTTATACGTACCGTGCATGATAAAATGTTTTTGTCTGTAGATGTACTTTTATTTTAATGTTATTTTGTTGCCTATGTATATTTGAATTAATTTTTTTTTATATCGACAAAAGAATTACTTTGTCTTAATCAAGAAAAATTCAAAACCCTAAAGAATAGTTTTGCCAAATAGAAAATAGCAACTTTAATTCATGACTTTATCATGATTTATCCTGACTAGATTTAATTTTTTAGGTCATCTGAAGGTTGTTATTTGTCTTCTTACTTTATTGGACGGTGTCCGAACTTTTTTAGTTGAAAATGTTGAGATCGTTGTCATAGGAATTTCGGTGATGGTTTCAGCAGTTTTCTCTCTGGCAGTCGATGTGAATCTGCCAGTTGGTCTTTACAATTTATGAATACTGACCCAGCTCTTTCTTTTAATAACATCTAAAAGTGCTTGCATACGAAATTCTAGGTGATTATTGAGGTCATTGTTGAGTTGTTTCATTGTTTGTTGTTCATTGTTTGAGTTTGAGTGTAATTTGTGATGTGTTGTACACAAAAATTTCGCACATGGCTTCAACTGTTTTCTTGTTTGCAATCAAAGTGGATCTGCTTTCCTGTTTTACAATTTCCGGATAATCCTGACAGGATTTCTTCTTAAGAGATTTAAAGATTCTGCATGGTCTTCTTCACAAGAATTTCAGTCATGTCTTCCATTATTCAGGTATTGCTGGCCACGTTTTATTGGTGTCACACTTCTAAACGATTGTTTTAATAATAAATATTGTGACAAATTAATGTCGCGAACTGTGCATGGCACTTTAATGAACCACAAGAAAAAAAGTTATATAGCTCTAAGAATGCGTTTGTGTTTATGTGCTCTTTTTTTTCAATGGCGCAACAGCCCCAGACCGTCTACTTACCGCCAAATTCCAAAACAGATGTTTTCTTTTTGCGGGGTAGGATTGTTATCCCTTTGCCAAATTCTCTATATTCCCATTAGACAGGGAATTATAGTTTTAAAGTGGATTCCGAACCATTATAAACTTCCATGGAACTCGGAACTTGCGGCCCTGAGGCCAGATTTTATATACTCTGACAGTCCTTAAATATTATCACATAAATTAAGACTCCCGCTGTTTAAACTTATAAATCAATGACTATATAGCTTATAAATACGACAAATTTTCGCAGGCATTGTAGCTAAGATGAAATTTAGATTATTTAAAAATAAAGAAGCTATTAGTTACGAAGTTGAACAATATTAAATAAAAATCCCCTCTTTTGCAAATTGAATTTTGAATTGTGATTGCTAAAACGCAGTTTATTTGCAAATATTTTTATCTTTAGCAGGAAATCATTGCAGTTCCATTTAATTCTAATTTTTTTAAAAATACAATCTTTATTTCCCATATAAATAATATGACAAAAAATTTAAATCGGTAAAAATTTGAATCAATTTCCGATTCAGTCACAAATGTTTTGAATAAATATTTTGGTTATCAAATTATTTCGCATTATTTTTATTATTTTTTTCTTGTCATAAATTATTATAACACATTTATGTGACATTTTAACAAGTAATATAAAAAAAAATTTCTTGAAGTCAATTCCTATTTTTTGTCACTATATTGCAGAAAGTCCTTTATAAATAATTTTCATTCATTTTTTTTAAGTTTATCTGGCGCCATCTATTAGTAGATATATGCAACTTAAATCTAAAAAAAAATAAAATTAATTAATTAAATTTAATTTCTGAATTAATATTTGAAAAAAACTGTACTAACATCAACTGTCATCCACTGCAAGTTAAAAAAAATGTATTTGAACTTGAGTGGATGAATAAAAAGTATTTTATTAACGGTTGAAATTTTGAACAAGATGTATATAGGGAGAGTGTGAACTAATAGAAGGAATTTAATAAAAAGAGAAAGAGAGAGGAAATTATTAGTAATTTTTTACATTTTTAATAAATTCGAATTGCGCCGGGGGGAATTGTGCTGAATTATTTAGAAAAGTTTTATGTTTAACAATAATAATCGATCCTTAATTTTTTTTCTTGACTTAATTTATAACTGTTTTTCATGAATTCCACATTCTGGTTTTAAATTTTCAATCAATTACTGAATAATTAAATTTTGTATCATCCAAATAATTTTTTAACATATTTTCATCAGCCGATAAGTTATTATCCTTTTAATGACATGGGAAAATTATCTTTAAAAGGAGAATTCATTTGTCATAAGACTTCCATTAGTTTCAGTAAAATGCTAAAAGAACATTGTTTATCTATAAATAAATAATAACTATTTGGATATGATATTATTGTTTCACATGGAAGCATGAATAGAGTAACAATTACGTTGTAATATTTCATTAAGTAGAGTACGTTGTAATATTTCATTAATCATCATCATGCCAGTACTGTTGAAGCATTTGTTGAAGCGTTTTGGCATTTCATCCCCAGATGAGAGGAATGTATTTTATTTGACAAGTATATAATAACAACCTGTCACTTAAATCTGATAGCAGATATTCGGCGTCATGTATAATGAGACTCATGAAATTAGCGATATTCTTTGTGACCTTCACAGGTCGAAACGATTACAGATGGAACATGGAATACAGCATGAGTTGTTCCATCATGATGGGTGATAGACCATAGGCTGAGAAATGTTATACTAATTAGAATTACATAAGAAATGAAGTAAGATGCCCTCCCCCACCCCTTGATGGATTTTCTTAAAGGAAGGTTTTAGGAGAAGAAAGGGCGTTCTGCGAGTTCTGCGACTAGTCGACAAATAGTGTTGTTTTTCTGTTTTTCCGGAAGTGACTGAACAGGCCGGAGTTTCCGCCTGTTTTCAAAGTGAACCACTTGTGGGTTGTGATAATCAATCACTTGCGATAATTAAGATCTGCCGGAGACCAGGCAATTTGATTCGACCTAGGCTCGATAACTCTGAAAATCTCCGACATTGGAGTGAACTGTACTTGTGATTTAATTGTGCACTTGTGATCAAATTTATATTTTTATTTTCCATTTCTTTGTATAATAAACCAGAGTTCTGTATTTGTATATATATATATATATACATATATATAGTGTTTGTAAATAAAAATTTAAGTGTTCCCATGATTTTGAAAGTGGCTCTCTTCTTAAAGCCGTTATAGGTCTAGTTAGGGCGAGACGTTACACTGTATTATATATAGGATGCAACTGAATTCTCGTCTATTACGCACTAAAGCCTGGTACATATCTGGTATGCACATGAGTAAATAAAAAAATAATCAATTAGTTATCGACAATTACCTATACGGAATAATGCCCTGTTAATCATCTGCACAAATAAATAAAGAGTATTTAATTAAAAATCACAAATAATCGGTATAGAACGAAGCGATACTAATCGTTTGTAAAAGTAAATAACAAAAATAATTAGTTAAGAATCGATGATTATTTATACAGAACGAGGTGAAGGTAATCGGTTGAGCGAGTAATAAAAAAAAGTAACCAGTTAGGAATCAGCGATTACCTCTAACAGAATGATGCGAAACAAATCGTCTGTAGGAGTAAGTAAAAAACAACTTGTTAGGAATCAACGATTAGCTATACAAAACGATGCGGGGCTAATCAATGGCGCATGTAAATAAAAAAGTAATTAGTTACGAATCTTAACTTTATTATCAATATTGAACGATGATATGCTAATCATTCGAACAAGTAAATAAAAAAGTAATTAATTAAGAATCAATGATTGCCTACAATGATGTAATATTATCGCCTGCACAAGTAAATAAAAAGTAATGTTAGAAATCGACGATTACTTATATGGTACAATGCAATACTAATCACCTGCATGAGTAAATAAAATGCAATTAGTTAGGAATCACAGATTACCTATACAAAACGATGCGATGCTAATCAATTGCACAAGTAAATAAAAAAGTAATTAATTACGAATCTTTACTTTATGACCCATATAGAACGATGCTGATCCCTCGAACAAGTAAATAAAAAAGTAATTAATTAAGAATAGGTAGTTACTTACAATGATGTAATGTTATCGTATGCACAAATAAATAAAAAATTAATCAGTTATATATCGACGATTACTTTGATGGTACGACGTAATACTAATGGCCTGCATGAGTAAATAAAAAGTAATTAGTTAGGAATCTCAGATTACCCATACAGAATGAAGAAGCAAATCGTCTGCAGGAGTAAGCAAAAACTACTTTTTTAAGAATCAACGATTACCCATACAAAATGATACGATGCTAATCAATTGCGTAAGTAAATAACAAAGTAATTAGTTACGAATCTTTATTACCCATATAGAATGATGTATGCTAATCACTTGAACAATTAAATAAAATAATTAATTAAGAATCGATGCTTGCCTACAATGATGTAGTGTAAATAAAAAAGTAATTAGTTTAAAAATCGACGATAACTTATATGGTACTATGCACTACTAATCGGCTGCACGAGTAAATAAAAGTAATTAATTAAGAATGACAGATTATTATGTATATAGAACTAGGCAGTCTTAATTGCCTGCACAAATAGATAACTAATCTTTTTGGGAATCGTTGATTATTTATATGGAATTATGCAATGATACGCAGATTTTTGAAAAATATAGTCAGATTATAATATCCTGAGATACTATTCGGAATCCCTTCCATTCTTTTCCCCGCTGCATTGCTGTAGTTATAAAAAGTGGACTGAAAAGTTCATAGGCTGACACATAGATGGCGCTACTAGCATTAAATCCATATGATTTTTAGTTAGCCCTAACCTTCAAAAGACACGTGTATAAATTTGACAGCTTTTGAAGGTTTGGGCTAACTAAAAATCATATGGATTTAATGCTAGTAGCGCCATCTATGTGCCAGCCTACGAACTTTTCTGCCCACATGTTAGTAGTTCTTCTCATTCAGTAACATGTGCACTGCTTAACATAGCTGAAATTTTCGTATCTTTGTATGGTAAAGTATTTATAAAAATATAATTGTGGGTGCTTTTTTCTGATGGGTATTTCCATTTTAATGGAGAAACTATCTCAGAGTTCTTGACAAATTATTTTGAACCTATAAATTTCGTGTACTTGCTGAAATGTATTTTTTTTTCTTTTCAGAGGCTGGCATTATTGGTGATATAGGGAATATCATAAAAGGAATCGTAAATTTCATTGTGACCAGCGTTGAGCAGATAGCAACAAATATCTTCAATCCTCCCAAAAGCAACAATGATTCTATTCAGTACCTCCTTTACACGCCGGACAGTCCCGATGAGCCATGTCATCTAGAACCACGCCAAGAAGCTCTCGAAAAATGTCCTTTCAACCCTTCTTACCCATTGAAAATGTTGATTCACGGCTTCCTTGTAACTCTGGGCCCCCAAAATCGTTTTTTTGTAAATGGTTATTTTTTAATATTTTTTACTTTTAAGCAAATGACTCTTATGAATCATGAAAATCTAATGTGAAATTTTCATAAACCTATTGCTCTTACTTCTAGAAATGGGAAACTTCACAGTTTTTAAAATCACTGTGATAACTGTGACAAATCACAATTTTATCAAGATTGCGATAAAGAGGCGTAGAAGTAGCCCCGAGCAAAACGGACTTTCGAAATCGATTTTCCTTCAGAAAAATAAAATAATATTAACATTGAAAAAAAAAAAAGAAGGCAGTTCTACTTTTGGTGGTTTCTGATCTTTATAAAAATAACTCTTTATATTATTACAAGAAAGACGTAGCTCTTAGAATTAGTGCTCTCGATTATTAGTTCTCTCGAGAAACTATCCCTTGAGTTCGAGTTCTCTCGAGAATCTCTCTCTTGAGTTCGAGTTCTCTCGAGAATCTATCTCTTGAGTTCGAGTTCTCTCGAGAATCTATCTCATGAGTTCGAGTTCTCTCGAGAATCTCTCGCTTGAGTTCGAGTTCTCTCAAGAATCTCTTTCTCGAGTTCGAGTTCTCTCGAGAATTAGTTCTTAAGATATTTAGTTGTCCGTTTCATTCATTTGATGCATAGATATAGTACTCCCATGAGTTGTCTTCGTTTTGTCGCAAATGACTGACATATTATATTCTGTCTGCTTCAAGTTTAGTTACAATACTCAGAGTGCTTGCTGAGTGCTTTTAGGCTTCTGTTGAATAGGCAAGAAAGTACGTTCGATTTTTACAATGAACTTAAATGATGTGGGGCCTAAATGGCCGAGTGGCTAGCGCTCTGGCGCTCGGTACCACAGGTTTCGGGTTCGAATCCCGGCGGTGCCATAGATGTTTGTAGTGGTTTGGAATTCACTTTAAACCGTAGGTCCCGGTCCTAATAGGATCGTACAGCGTTGCCGGGGCATTGTTACTCCGCGTCCGTGGCTTATCTTTAAGTGACACGCGCCCCCTGGGTAATGCAAAGTGAGTAACGTCTGTGCAGCGCTTGCCTTAAGGCATCCAAGACCAAGCTGTCTAAGTGTTTGCCAGCTGCATTAGAACAAAAAATACTTAAATGATGTTGCCTCTATGATGTCATACATTCTGACATGACAAAAAACATCAAAGGTTACCACAGATGAATTCTGGCAACGTATTAAAGTTGCCTAATTAAAATATCCGAGATAATATTCAAAATCACTTCCTATACTGAACTATGAGATGCTAATTACCTGCACGAGTAAATAAAGTATTAGAACTGAAATTACTTTTTTGCCAACCAAGAAGAAGGATAATGATTGATTATTAAAAATAAAGAATGTTAAGTTTTGAGTCATCTGATTTATACGAGTCTATTGAAGAAGAAAAAAAATGCATTTTCAGTGATGACGATACAAACAGTGATTGTTCTGTCGATCGAAAAAAAAAAAAGTTTAGTCTCAAAGTGAATGTTAGCGAAACGTTAGAAAAATGGCGAAATGGCTGAAAATAAAGCATACAAAAGTGAAATTTAAGAATGTGAAGGAACTAAGTGGGTACTGGCGCTCGGTGTCATAGGTTTCGGGTTCGACTCCCGGCTATTCCATGGATGTTTGTAATGGTTCGGAACCGACTTCAAACCGCAGGTACCAGTCTAACATGACTGTAATGCGCTGGGCTGACAACCCTACCCTGTAAAAAGAAAACATCTTCTGTCTCGAAATCTGTTAACAAGCAGAAGGCCTTTGTCCATCATGGACTGTGGTGCCAGGGAGTCAGTTAGTTAGAAGGAACGAAGTATCATGGTATGTACAAATAAGTAGTAGAAAATGAAATGTGGCTCTACAATGGTCTCGGATCTGTGGATCAGATGAGCCAACGGAATGATTACAAAGGGGATGAATGGAAAATGTTTTTCTTTCTAATGCAGCTGGCAAACACAGACAGCTTGGTCTTTGGATGCCTTAAGGCAATGCTGCAGAGACGTACTCACTTTGCATTACCCAGGGGGCGCGTGTCACTTGAAGATAAGCCACGGACGCGGAGTAACAATGCCCCCGCAACGCTCTAATTAGACCGGGACCTACTTTTTAAAGTGGATTCCGAACCACTACAAACAACCATGGCACCGCCGGTACTCGAACCCGAAACCTGTTGTACCGAGCGCCAGAGCGCTAGCCACTCGGCCATTTAGGCCCCTGAATGGAAAATGTAACTTTCTAATTTAATTTAGCATAGAACATGCTGTATTAAAAATTTTGGTTTTCATTTAATTATTAAAGCTGGTATTCGTAAATTTTTGCTAAATCTGTTACCTAGATGTTAGTAGATCATCCGTTTTGTGGAAAGTAAAACGGCTGCAGCAATCAAACATACGCTATTTCATCTAGAAGTATTTAAGTGAACTTATCATTCTAATATAATCCCTGTGTAAACCTTAAGGAATTTATTGAAGCTGATTAATTTCACCAAATTTAAAATTTTAAACGTTCTACGATTGGTAGAAATTTATAAAGGCTGAGCTAACTCTTTTTTGTAACATTGTCGCTAATTGTATCATCATTTTAGTCGATAGGATTTGATTCATAATCTGTTGCTTCAATAGTTTTTGAAACAAATGTAATTTCTTTTGCCCTCTTTTTCATTTAATTAATTGTATATATCTATGTAGAATAATGCAAAAATATGCATATAATATAAAGTTTGATGTTTGACGGGCGCAAATATAATGCATTCAATAAGTGAATGAATAACAATTTAATAAAATGAAATGGAATGATAATTCATGTTATAGAATCTTTTAATTAAATGAAATTATAATTTTTGTTATAGAATATTTAAATAAAATGGAATTATAATTCTCCTTATAGATTACATAACTATACCAAAACTTAATGCCTTAAAATATGAAAGTTAAAATTATAATAGATTGAAAAGAATTCTCTTTTGCCAAGAATTTTCTGGAATCTCTAATTTTCTAATTTCATTGATATTTTCTCCCCAAAAATATTTTATGAAAAGGAATTACTTTACACATTTTATTTTTAATATATTAACCATGCAATGTAGGTTCCTATGTGGTAGATAAAATGAAAATTAAAATGTATTTAAAATTAACGTACGCAAAAAATATAATAGTGCATTTATTAATAACTTATTTTAAATGTCTGGCCATTATGGCCGCATATTTTATATGCATGTATTAAAAATGAAATCAAAATGTGATCTTCTTGGTGGAGGTAGGGATTAACTAACTTAGTCGAGAACTAACGAACTAACTTTGTTAGAAGATTTGGTGCATCCAGGGAATGCTAAAAGAACAACGATTATGAACATTAAATGTAGTTGGGCTTTTTCCAATGGCGGGGAGTACATACATATAAACAACTACAACAAAGAAAGGAAAAAACGTACATCAAAACACAGTAGAAGAAGTAAAGACCGAAGCCATCGCCCCAAGAGCTCTATGGCACGCCAATATCTTGCAATCTCGGAGTCAGTACAGTGTAGACCTACCTCCTCGTGGTTGTACCCTGGGTAACGTTTCTTACAGCTAACTGGTCTATTACATTTGGCATGGAATACGGGTGGCTTATCACAACCAAAATCGTAAAAGTTAATGTTAGTTAAATGTAGTTGTAAAAGTTTTGATATTTTTACTTAAATTATCATTGTTTCTTGAAAGCAAGACAGAAAAAGCATATGATTTTCGTTATAAATCACTATTATTTTTTTGTTATGAATACACAGTTATTTAAAAATTTAAATTAAACAAACAAAAAAAAAATCTTATGTGAAAAGGCAGCAAATCTCATCAACATACCTTTAATTGCAATCTATCCATTAATATTTTTTTTTCTTATTTTTTTAAATTTTGTATGATAATGAATGTATGATTTTTGTAGAAAATAAAAACCAGAATGCTGGAACTGTATGATTACAATGTTATCATTGTGAACTACACAAGTTACAACCAGCCGCCTTATATACTGGCTGCCTTTAATACTCAAATAATTGGAAATCAAGTGGCACATTTAATTAAATTCCTTGAGGTAAGTTCCTCCTTAATAACTTCTTCTAAATTTTAAGTTACATGGATTTATGTACACATATATTTATAATACATATATATTTATAAAATTTACATATCTATATCAATGTAATTTATATATATGTATAAATAAATACATATATATACAGGGTGGTTATATTTAAAATAACCATATTCAGATTCCCTTGAACCCGTTCTACCTAACGGATTTTGATAATACTTGGTATATACGACATATGAACCATGGGAAAAAGATACCTGTAATGAAACATAGTTCAAACTTTGACCACCAGGGGGAATTGGGGCGCCTAAAAAAGGACACAAAATTTGTCAGAACCATTATAATTTATTCAAGTACAGAATATGCTCAATGTGTACCCCATTGGCATCAATTACGTGTTGAAAGCGCATTATAGCGTGTTCAATGGTAGAGCGAAGAAACTCTCGAAGGATTTCAACAACATGACGTGCAATGCTGGATTTCCTCTCAGGTAAAGTCTTAATTGCTCCTCCATAAACACGATCTTTTAGGAATCCCCACGACCAAGAATCACAGGGATTGAAAAGGGAGACTAGGCAAAAATGGAAGAGGAGACTAGGCATCTGAAGCATCACAGACTGGCATCACAGAACCGGATGAAAGAGGAGACTAGGCATCTGAAGCATCACAGACTGGCATCACAGAACCGGATGAAAGAGGAGACTAGGCATCTGAAGCATCACAGACTGGCATCACAGAACCGGATGAAAGAGGAGACTAGGCATCTGAAGCATCACAGACTGGCATCACAGAACCGGATGAAAGAGGAGACTAGGCATCTGAAGCATCACAGACTGGTATCACAGAATCGGATGAAAGAGGAGACTAGGCATCTGAAGCATCACAGACTGGCATCACAGAGTCGGATGAAAGAGGAGACTAGGCATCCAGTAAAACTCTGAATATTACACGATTCTCGCCAAATTTAGCATGAAGCAGACTTGAATAAAGACAGTGGTCTGCAAACATTGTCGTTCCTGTAAAGCAGGAATGACCTGCTGTCGGAGTTCACTGTAACGTGCACTCGTGACAGAGCACGTTTTAGGATCTTGAGAAGTGGGAATTTCAAAGAGAAACGCTCCGAGGATAAAATCAGCAGTAAATCCACACCATGCAGTCACGCAATCAGAATGCAGTGGTTGCTGGTGGAGGACATTAGGAGGGGAAGCACCCCATATGCAGCAATTTTGATTATTCACAGCTCCGTCTAATGAAAAGTAAGCCATCTGCTTCCATTAATCGCAATAAAAATCGGCAAGCAAATTCATAGCGTGTTTGGTGGTCTTCAGGTTGCAGCATTTACACCACGTGGATCTTATGTGGATACCATTTTTAAATGGATCGCAGAATTTTTCGTACTGTCGACCACAAAATTGCCAATTCACGTGACACCAATCAAGCACTTGCTGAAGAATAGGTGAAAGTGGAGGCCTTTTCAACCACAGCAGTAGTGACTTCTTCGATAGTTTCATTCGCAACTCGTCTCCGCCCTCTTTCAGGCAGCACACCTAAATCTCCAGTCTCTTCAAATTTTATAACCATCTTCTTCAAAACATTCGTCGATATGGGCCCTTTCCGCCATCCATTTAAACGACGATATTCATGCAGTTCAGCTAAGCTGTTGCTGCCGCTCCCAAATGTGCAATAAATGGTTTTCAACAAGCTCCAAGAGTTTTTTAACTCTTTTTTTGCGTCAGAGAAAGTTTTTTTTATAAATTATTACCAGAAACACTAGTATATTATATAGATTATATTTCCGATTCTTCACTATTGCATGATATTTTGGTAAATTTCGTCTAAATCATTTGTTTTGAAAATATTCAAACTAGAAAAACTCAATAACGTTTGTTTAAAAGTTGAAAATTTACACTTTAAATTTGTTTTGATCTACACAAACCATTTTATGTAATAAAGACGAGGAAATGAAATTAATCAAATAACCTGACAAAAAAAATCATGGTTCGTGCTTTAAAATATGATGTAATTAAAACTTGATTAAATAACGTTATTAATACTACTGTGTCCAAAAAGTAAGACCAATTTTTAATTTAAAATTCCTGATGGGCTTATGAAAGTTCAATTTTTTTTCTTTTTTAGGTTGCTGGTACTGTCCTTGACATCTGTGTGAAATTTGACGTCAAAATATTCATTAGTGCTTGAGATACTCTTGGCTTTGTGAGACGCTAAAAGTGATTCCGGCGATTTTAAAAATGTTCCAATTAATTGAGCAAAGAACTTGCATTAAGTATTGTTTGCGGTATCGATATTCACTTGCGGAAACGCATAGAATGTTGCAGAAGACATTCGGTGAGTCAACTATATCGGAAAGAAATGTTGACAAGTAGTATAAACAGTTCAAATACGGCAGAGAACGAGTTGAAGACGAAGAGCGCTCTGGTCGACCATCAATCTCACCCAACGACGCTCACGTCCAAAAAATTAAAGATTTGGTGCCTGAAAACCGTCGATTTACAATTAGAGACCTTGCTCTTAATGTTGGAATTTCGAAAGGATCGGTCAATTCCATTTTGGGCCTCAAACGCGTCAAATCTCGATTGGTACCGAAAACACTGAATGCGCCAGCTCACACTGCATTGATTCTTCGTGAACTTTTTCGCAAAAAATGAAACCCATATCGTTCCACAGTCACCGTATTCTCCCCATGCGACTTCTAGCTATTCTCTAAACTCAAAAGACCACTCTGGGGACACCGTGTGGTGTCGATTGAAGAGATTCAATGTAAATCGCCGCTCGCTTTGAAGGCCATTCCTGCCAATGACTTTTTAGAATGTATTGGGGATTGGGAAAAAGTTGGTATAAGTGCGTTGTATCCGGAGGGGATGAAATAAATTTGGAAGAATAAATAAAGAGTTTTTGAAAAAAAAAATTGGTCTTACATTTTAGGCATAGTAGTAAATTAATTAATTCTCACTTTAATTAATCCTCTCAATCAATAAGAATTGAATATTATTAATATGTGCAGTTTTAAAGCATTATATAACGACATCGAATTCATTTACAGAAATACAAAGGAGTGGATCCTAAAAATATGCATTTAATTGGATTTAGCCTGGGAGCTCAAATAGCAGGACAAGCTGGAAAAAATATTCCTAACCTAGCAAGGATAACTGGTCAGTAAACTTTAACACATAACTCTTTTTTTATTTTTTTGTTTTTAATGCATACATAATTCTTTTAACTTAATTAAAATGGTAATTCTTTGTACATAAAATGGCAATTATGTTTTTTTTTTAGCACACAGATTGAAGGTGGCATAGAATATGCTTTACGTTTCTGAGTGATATTTTTAATGAAAAAGATACAATAATAATATGATTTCATAAGTTCATATTAAAATATTTACAGTTGGGTAATTGCTAAGAACGGATCCCAGTTAAATATATAAAATAGAATTACGGAAGGGTGCAAATGAAGTGGGAAAAAATAATGTTGTTGAGCTGTACAGGCATTATAATAAAAATAATTTATTGAGCTGGGAAATATATTATGATCTTAAAATTTTGTAACAGAAAAAAAGTGCTTATTTGATGATGTGTACGGAAAAATAATAAAATGCTTATTATCTAAAGCAGCGACGTTTGAGAAAGTTGTTAATAAAAGATATATCAATCATCGAATCCAATCCAGAAAACTCCATACGTCGTAATATGCATTGATGATGATATACAACTTGATTCGTCTTGATATACAATCTGATTCAGCAGCTATTGAGACGATTTATCTCATCCTGTCAATTCCCGCGTTGAGATAGAAGTTAAAACAAAGTTGTCCACTATGTGGCAGGATGGAACCTGTGAACCATAGTTTTGGGACATTTCATGATGACTACGATGACAAGGGAGTTTTTGTGAGAATGACTTCAGTAAATGTGTTTTTTCTTGTGTAGTTTTCATAATGTAAACAATGTATCTCAATGTTGTTTGTTTTTTTCGTTTCCCCGCTTTTGTAATTTTAATGTTTCTATTCTGCTTTTGACATTGAGAAGATGAGGTTTTAAATCAAAATAAATAAGGATGGATTTCTGGAGTTTATTCCAGATTAAGAACTTTCCTTCAAATGACTTTTTCTTCAAAGAACATTTCCAAGCAAAATCTCTTTACATAATTAACTTCGCCGCTATTTTAAGCAATTATTCTAATAAATTTAGGTCTGGATCCAGCCGCTCATATTTAAAGCAATATTTTAAGCAATTATTCTAATAAATTTAAGTCTGGATCCAGCCGCTCATATTTAAAGCAATATTTTAAGCAATTATTCTAATAAATTTAGGTCTGGATCCAGCCGCTCATATTTAAAGCAACATTTTAAGCAATTATTCTAATAAATTTAGGTCTGGATCCAGCCGCTCATATTTAAAGCAACATTTTAAGCAATTATTCTAATAAATTTAGGTCTGGATCCAGCCGCTCCACTTTTCTCATTTCCAATAAATGTGTTTCACACTCTGAACAATACAGACGCAGATTTCGTCGATGTGATCCACACCAGCACCTTCAAATACGGTAAGCAACAGAAAAACATTTCAATCTATTTGTAATATTAGAGAGTTTTTGCATACCGTACGTTAGTTAGCGTAGGACGTCCGTTAGCTTTTTCTCCCTAGCGCGCATGCGCAGTTTCCTATGAGCATGCGCGCTAGGGAGAAAAAGCTAACTGGCGTCCTACGGTAACTAACGTACGGCATGCAAAAACTCTCTATTATCTTAAAATAAGCTTTCTTTTTCAATTCCTTCTATTAGTTCACACCCTCCCTATATACATCTTGTTCAAATTTTCAATCGTTCATAAAATACATTTTATTCATCCAATCAAGTTTGAATAAATTTTTTTTTAACTTGTAGTGGATGATACTCGATGTTAATACAGTTTTTTCAAATAGTAATTCAGTAATTAAATTTAATTCATTAATTTTAGTTTTTTTTCGATTTAAGTTGCAGGCATCTAATAATAGATGGCGCCAGATGTAAAAGCAAAATTTCAACTTTATTTGTAAAGGACTTTCCTGCAATATAGTAAAAAAAAAAGTAGGAATTGACTTAAAAATTATTTTTTTATATTACTTGTTTTTATTAAAGTCCATACTACGGAAGATAAAAATAAAATGAATTTATAATTAAAAAAGGGTTAAAAACGTATTGACTTGAATTTTTAAATTCGAAATCCATTGGTGGTATATTTGAAGTTAAAGATATATTGATAGATGGCCTTGTGTAATCTTTCTTGCAAGTTTTGAAACTTTTTTGATAATAAATCTATATTGTCTAAGTGTTTAATCGTTTTAGGTTATGGCATGCATGTTCCAGTTGGAGATATAGATTTTTATCCTAACGGTGGTGTTTTACAACCTCGATGTGTCAAAAATTCGTCTAGTATTAGCCCTTGTAAGTATTTCTATTAATATTTTGAACTGCATAACTATCATTAGTTTCCAGTGTAAAACATTCTCCAACAATATTAAGCATTGAATAATTTTACATTAATATTGTTCGTTACAATAATTTTTTAAATCTAAGAGTTGCATTTTTTTATTGCCATTTTATACACTATTCAAATCTAGCATTTTGTGTTCACATAAGAAATAACCATATGCTGGATTTTATTATTTATTTGTATCACTTGTTAAATCAGTTCTAAATTTCATGTTTAGATAATTTTCTGTTCGTTAGAGACAACGCGCGAAGCATCTTTATTATTACGATATCCGCTATTTAAATGGCTCTAAAATAATTGGCAAGATATCTTCACTTGATGGGTGATGACCATGATTAAGATTATCAGTCATTTGAGCTGTATGTTGGTGATGTACTTGAATAATTTTCTACTCATTAAAGGCAACGCACGAGACGTCTTTATTCTTACAGTTCCCGTTATTTAAACGTCTAAAATAATCGGCAAAGATATCTTCTCTTGATAGTTGGTGACCATGATTAAGATTACCGGTCATTTGAGTTGTATGTTGGTGAAGTATTTGAATAATTATCTATTCGTTAGATGCAAGTACGAAACGATTATTACGATATCCGTTATTTAAATGGCTTTAAAAATTGCCAAGATATCTTCTCTAGATGGATGGTGACCATGATTAAGACTGCGGTCATTTGAATTGTATGTTGTTCATATATTTGAATAAACATCTCGTTAAAGGCAATGCACGAGGCTTTTTTATTATTACAATACCCGTTATTTAAACGTCTAAAATTATCGGCAAAGATATCTTCTCTTGATAGTTGGTGACCATGATTAAGATTACTGTTAATTTGTGATGTATGTTGGACATGTATTTGAATAATTATCTACTCGTTAGAGGCAACGCACGAGACTTCTTTATTGTCACAGCTCCCGTTATTTAAACGTCACCAAAATAATTGCCAATATATCTTCTCTTGATGAATGGTGACCATGATTAAGATTGCCGGTCATTCGAGCTGTATGTTGGTGATGTGCTTGAATAATTTTCCACTCGTTAGAGACAACGCACGAAACATCTTTATTATTACGATATCCGCTATTTAGATGGCTCTAAAATAATTGACAAGATATCTTTTTTGATGGATGGTGATCATGATTAAGATTATCTGTCATTTGGATTGTATGTTGGTGATGTATTTGAATAATTTTCTACTCGTTAGAGGCAACGCACAAGACTTCTTTATTATTACGGTCCCCGTTATTAGAATGGCTCTAAAATAATTTCCAAGTTATCTTCTCGTGACGGTGATGATCATGGTGAAGATTATCTGTCATCTGGGCTGTATGTTGGGGATATATTGGTAGTACAACTAATAAAACAGGTGGAATATTAAAGGATTTTAAATCTTTTTTCTGTCCCATGAACATGAATGGGACAGAAAAGGAAAGGAAGTTAATTCGTGACTATTGTTTAAAGTAGTCACGAACTAACTTCCTTAAGAAATATTGTTAGGTATGTGAAATAAAATCAAAATAAGTCATTTATATTACAGTTAACAAAAATATGGGGCATTATACATGGGCTTTTATCCAGGTAACATTAATTAATAATAGAATAGTACTTAAAATTTTGTTATTGTTGTTTTGTTTTGGATGACATTGATGTGTAATACGAAAACAATGTATTATTTATATTGGCAATCATAGATACATTTAATACTATCATAATTTATTACATGCATTCATAATAAAGGAATATTAGTTTTAGTTAAATGGAACTCAGTTTAAAAATAAATATTATATTTTTATTCAATCACTACTAGTTAATGTATCGGCCTGCTTGTGCTGAGAAAACTGTGTTTAATCGGAATCTAGATTTTTTAAATTATGCAAAGCATTGTATATTGGTGCGCCCCAAGTGCAACAGTGTAATTTTGGCGAAAAGATGGTCAGTGCAATGAATATCCAACTGAGTAGAAAGCAGATTTGTCTGCAAATATTAGAAATAAGACGTCAAAGACGAAGTAAAGGAACGTAAAATAGGACATGCTTGGCTTTATTAAAATATGTGTAAAATGGGCTTAAATAAGTTCCTAAGTACAATATCGCTGGAAAAAACATTAGCACATCTATGCACTGGTCTCCTTGTAAACTTGGAGTATTGGTTCACGATGGGTGCCTTGTAAGATTTTCCGGTACGCCCCATGATATCCCAGAGAAATAAATGTCTAGATATAAATATTATTACTCTTATTTTTTGTCAGTTTTCCCTTTCAAAGAAATCTTTAATTACAAAAAATTAACCTTTGTGGTTGCTTTGTTTCTACTTTCTTCACATAAAAATCCACCAAACAGCAATAATGCGCTAAAGAAGGTTTCCGAGAAACTAGGGGCTGCCCCTTCAAAGGGTGGCTACTAGGAGCTCTAGCGTCTATATTGTTTACAATGTTAAAAAAATTTCCATTGCAATCTCTGAGAATCCGACGTCTGTAAGTAATAATTTGTGGAGTTAACCATTTGGATAAAAAAAATGTGAGGCGTTAATGGCGCATGTTTTTTTTGTTAGAAATTTGTCTATGGTGCGCCTACAATTATTTCTATGTTTTTAAATGCTCCCTGACTTCAAAAAGTTTGAAAAACACTACCTTAGTGTAAATAAAGTAAAGTCCAAATGACTTTAATTTATCTCTGGTAGAAGAATATCAATCATTCTAACAGAATGCTACCAGCTTAAAGAGGAGTGTAGAGTGGTAAGAGAAACCTAAGAGATCCAATCGACAAAAAATATCTTTTCAGGATCTTGGGAAGCCTTCCAAATTACAAATCTGTATGAAAAAAGTTCAGTCATGAAAAACAATGCTAATGGATGGCCAATATATCATTTTTCTAATGAGAAAAGATCAATACAAATCAGCGGGGGACATTATTCAGCAGCTACATACGGCAGTGGAATGGCAAGCTTCAAGCTGTGCTGTAGCTTCTGACCATATATCACTTTACTGATTGTATTTGAAATATAAATTTTGTGCCACATGTTTAGCAACACTGTCACAAAGAAAAGCAAAATCAAATTCAAAAATTTAAACAAATCACTTTGAGTTTAGCTGAAATTTCTGCTGACGCATTTTTCTCAATTCCAGAAATTTCTTGAAACAATAATAAGAATTATACTGGTTGTTTTTTATAAAAAGAAGAAAAAAGCAACTTTCATATATCTGATCCTTAAGTTGTTATTGTTTTCTAACTTTAAATTAACTTTTTCTCCTATAATACAATGCTTCCATTTTTCCTACAGTAAAATGTTTTTCTAAATTCATTTAATTTTCTGTACCCTTAAAAAAATCGTTTTGTAAATGTCCTCTTTTTGCATTTTCATACACTATATAAATATTCTATCACTTGATGTAAATTTTTATGAAAATTTATAATTAAAAAAGTCACATTTACATTATAAATTGATCATAACATCTTTGCCTACAATGAGCTTTAAACTCTAAAGTTTAATTTTTTGTAAGCATTTATTAAATATTGCCATGAAAATTCAGATTGGTTTGATTTATTTGTGTTTGAATTTTAAAAATGAAACACAAAATATTTTAAAAAAACAAAATTGTATTAATATTCTAGTTATCAAATGACAAACGTGAGCAAGACAAATAGCAAAAGATTCACAGATTAAGAGCTAGAGCACAATAAATAATAAGCCAAATCTCAACTCACCTCCCGAAGCAATACCTCAACTGACTTACTATTAACTATATAACGTTCTTCATATGACTCTTGAAATCAACGATCTCCAAACCGTTTTGATCATCGAAAATAATTGAAAGTTATACCCCTATAATATAATTCTATATTTATTATACAACATATATTAATTATTAGGGGCCTGATGGCCGAGTGGCTAGCGCTCTGGCTCTCGGTATCATAGGTATCGGGATCAAATCCCGGCTTTCCCATGGGTGTTTGTAGTGGTTCGAAATCCACTTTAAACCGTAGGTCCCGGTCCTAATAGGATCGTAGAGCGTTGCGGGACATTGTTACTCCGCGTCCGTGGCTTACTATCAAGCTACACGCGCCCCCTGGGTAATGCTAAGTGAGTAATGTCTGTGCAGCACTTGCCTTAAGGCTCTGTGCAGCACTTGCCTTAAGGCTCTGTGCAGCACTTGCCTTATAAGGCATCAAAGACAATTGTCTAAGTGGTTGCTAGCTGCATTAGAACGAAAAACATATAATATTTATTTATGTTGGACACACTATGGGAGAATCTTCTCCACACTGAATAACTGGACACAAGCATCTGGGGAATTCAATATCACAACTGCACCGTATGCGCCCGAAGATAGTTTCTTCTTGAACGCTCATAGGTTCTCTCCAAAGCTAGAGCGCTATAATTCTTATGTCTTTGTGAACATGTGTTTTAAAGGTTATGCATTTATGATGTTGTGTTTTCCAGACGCTATTTAAAACAGACAAAGCGATCAATGAGAGAACTTCGCACTCCAAACTGTTTTGATCATCGAAAATAATTAAAAGTTTTACTCCCATAACGTAATTATATATATATATATACACTGAAGTGACAAAAGTCATGGGATACCTCTTAATATCGTGTCGGCCCTCCTTTCGCCCGGCGAAGAGCAGCAACTCGACGTGGCATGGACTCAATAAGTCGTTGGAAGTCTTCTGCAGGAATATTGAGCCATTCTGTCTCGATAGACGTCCATAATTGTGAAAGCGTTGATGGTGCAGGATTTTGGGCACGAACAGACCTCTCGATGATGTCCCATAAATGCTCGATGGGATTCATGTCGGGCGATCTAGGTGGCCAGATCATTCGTTGGAACTGTCCAGAAAGTTCTTCAAACCAATCGCGAACAGTTGTGGCCCGGTGACATGGCGCATTCTCGTCCATAAAAATCCCATCGTTGTTTGGGTACATGAAGTCCATGAATGGCTGCAAGTGATCTCCAAGTAGCTGAACATAAGCATTTCCAGTCAATGTTCGGTCCAGTCGCACCAGAGGACCAAGTCCATGCCATGAAAAACCAGCCCACACCATTACGGAGCCACCACCAGCTTGAACAGTGCCTTGCTGACAGTTTGGGTCCATGGCTTCGTGGGGTCTGCGCCACACTCGAACCCTACCATCAGCTCTTACCAACTGAAATCGTGACTCATCGGACCAGGCCACGGTTTTCCATTCATCTAGGGACCAACCGATATGCTCACGTGCCCATGAGAGTCGCTGCAAGCGATGTCGTTCTGTCAGTAAAGGCACTCGAGTCGGTCTTCTGCTGGAATAACCCAAGAAAGCCAAATTTCTCCGCACAGTTCTAACATACTAGTCCCTTGTACGTCCCACATTGATTTCGGCGGTTATTTGACGCAGTGTTGCTTGTCTGTTAGAATTTACGACTCTTTGCAGACGTCGCCGGTCTCGGTCGTTAAGTGCAGGCGGTCGACCACTGCGCTGTCCGTGGTGGGATGTTATGCCTGAAATTTCATACTCTCGGCACACTCTTGACACAGTGGATCTGGGAATGTTGAATTCCCTAACGATTTCCGAAATGGCATGACCCATGCGTCTAGCTCCAACTAACATTCCGCGTTCAAAGTCTGTTAATTCCCGTCGTGCGGTCATCATCACGTCAAAACCTCGTCACATGAATAACTTGAACAGAAATGAAAGCTCTGCGAAAGCACTGCGCATTTATACCTGTTCTACGCGATGCTACTGCCATCTGAAAATTTGCATATTGCTATCCCATGACTTTTGTCACTTCAGTGTATATATATATGTGTGTGTGTGTATGTACAATCAAAAGTTAAATAATTTATTATTTATTTATTTATATATTTGATCCTAAGTAATCGTAATAATAAGTATGCCTACCTCTTTGGCGTTCCCCCAAGTATCACTCTGCGTACCCCCTGGAATACGCGTACCCCACTTTCGGGACCACTGGTCTAAATGATCCAAAATTTTCGAGATATCTCTCCTGCTTTGTGTTCAAAAAGCTAATAGCAGTCTGATGGGGAAACATTTTATACAATCTTCGAGAACAAGATGTATACAAGATGATCTGTTTTGTACAGAGTACATTCGGCATGCTTTTACAGAGCAAGCAAAACATTTTGCGTTATAAATTAGATAATTAAAATAATTTAAGCTTAAATTATTATAAAAGCTACTAATTAACTAACAATAAACAACTATCTGAATATACAGCAAAAGAAAATGGTAAGAAATTTTATAAGAGTATTGTTTTTTGTTGTTTTTTTTCTAGTTTCAGCCTCACTCCGATCTTGCAATCACAACTCGACCCCTTTCCTTCGACATCTACAGTGATTTTGTGGATGGAAATGTGATAGCTACGTGATACATGATCATACATATTCTCACTCAAGTGATACATGATCATACATATTCTCACTCAAGTGATACATGATCATACATATTCTCACTCAAGTGATACATTATCATATACACGCAAGAGATCGTCAATCTACATCGTCGCCGTTATCCCAAGTATCACTCTGCGTACGCGCATCCCACTTTTGAGACCACTGCTCTAAATGATACAAAACTTTCGAGATATTTTCCATGTTTTGACTGCGAAGAGCTAATAGCAATCTGATGGTCTTCTAGTATTCTCCAGAAACTGGGACAACTTAGAGAAAAAGTTGTGTACAATATGGCCTTGGCGATTGGAGCTGTTTTGTACGAGTACATTTGACATGTTTTTTACAGAGCAAGCAAAGCCCTTTACATTATAAATTAGATAATTAAAATAATTTAAAGCGTAAATAATTATAAAAGCTACTAATTAACTAATAATAAACAACTATCTGAACATACATAAGAAATTTTATAACAGTATTGTTTGTTTTTTTAGTATCAGCCTCACTCCGATCTTGCAATCACAATTCGGCCCCTTTGTATTTCTATATATCCCTCAATACTTCGAAATGCCTCTTCTGGTCAATAAACTGCGACAGCTACAGTGATTTCGTGGATGGAAAGTGTTCTTCAAATACTTCTGCCACAGCCTTGATGGGACTGCCAGCTGAAATGATTCCTGGACTACCACCACAGTCAAAGTTTTATTTGAGAACTTCGGAAAGGCCACCGTACTGTTTGAAATAAAACTATGAGAAAATATAATGCTTCCTTATTATTACGGTTCTCTTTATTTAAATTCTGCCAAGATGATTGCCAAAAGGTTCTTTTTAGTGATGGGCAAAGCATAAGTGGACGTGATTAAGATGGTTTGCCACTTGGTGGATTACATTAGCGATTGTTCAAATACAGAATATCATTGTGCCATATTGCATCCCTTGTGCCATATTGATCGCCAAATCGTCAAGTAAACAAAAAATGGTTACAGTTAACGTGTAACTGTCACACCAACTTTGTATGCTGTATAAGTGCTGTAACCTAAATATACTATGATCCTAAAGGAAATGGCAATATGTACCGATAAAATGATTTCTTCGGGAATACGGAATTCTAAATTTTAATATGATGATTTATCGCGAGACCGTAAAAATAAGGAAGTACTGAAAATGTAACTATTCTTAGAATAATGTTATCCTGAATCTGATCTGTGGCTGCATAACTAATCTTAAGATAGCAAAATGAATTTTATTGTAATAATAAACTTTCGTTATGTTGATGATCTCCCCTTTTGCTTGCCCTTTGTTTTTTTTATAGCATATTTTCATCACACAGAAACGAAGGAAATTTTCTAAAGGCCTTATAACATGTGTATAATTTTCTCATCCAATAAATTCCGTATACGAAAATTACTGGGACAAAAAAAAACCCCGGTTATTTACACTTAGCTCGAATCTCGAATCCTAGTTTGGTGCAACACAGATAGAATTTCAGAATACATAATAAGATGACGTTCCTTTCTTTATTTGTTAACAGAAAAGAACCACGAAAATTTGTCGTCCAAAATGAAATTAATAATCAGCTTCAGATCTGTAATTTTGATCATAGGATTATAAAGTTGGATTTCAAACAAACATGTTGATCAAAGATGTAGAACTAAATAGCAACCAAAATGCATAGTTGTGTAATTGAGGTAAATCATAATTTATAGCCTATATTCCATGAATTATATGCTAATAATTTTAGCCAAAATTTCTTTACACGTATCAAACATCTCTATCCTATTTGCGGCTTCAAATTCGAAATTTTGGATAATGATTAATGTAAGAAAACAACGTCAAAAATTATTTTTTCTTGAAATGATGATCAAAACTTCAACGCTAAAAGTTAAATAAATGCTTTTAATATATGTTAACAATTTTAAATGTAAATGGCGATAGATGGCGCCCCCAGCACATAAATGAAATGAGGTGTGGCCTCTACGGGGACAACTAGATAAGAACAAGAATGGATGTAAGCAACGAAGGTTGGTGATGGCTCTAAAACGTGTATAAAATGTTATTAAATATATATATTTAATTTTAAATCACTGAGTGTCGTTTTATTTAATGAAAAGGAAGTAAAACACTAACAAATTTTTGGTCGCAGTCCACTTCGGTGGGCGGGGTTCGAATCCCACTTCTGAAAATTTGTTAGCGTTTTTCTTCCTTTTCAGTAAATAAAACAACTCTCAATGATTTAAAATTAAATATATATATTTAATAAAATTTTATACACGTTTTAGAGCCATCGCTCGCTATCACCAATCTTCGTTGCTTACATCCATCCTTGTTAACCTAAGAGTCCCCGTAGCGGCCACACTTAATTACATATGCTGATGGCGCTATCTATCGTCATTTACATTAAAAAATAGTTAACACATAATTATGAGTACTTAAAAGTAATGTTGATGGTAAAAGGAAGGAAGCAAAATGCGAGGCTTTTTATAAGACAATCCGAAGAAAAAAATCCGGTCATAAATTTCTTATGTTGGAAACAATATTGATAAGTAAGTAATTCACGTCCTATTAACACTCCACCAGGAAAATTATTATTTTTAATGTACTCATTCTGGAGTCTCACATTCCATATCGTTCCCAAAATACTTACAAAGAAAATAAGGTATGGTGTAAACATACCAATACTTTTAATGTACCAATTATGCGATAAATAGCAAAATGAAATGTATTATAGAAGTATCAAAAAGGCTATACACAGTGCAGGATAAAGGAGAGATCTCATGTAAACTATGCATTGAGTTCATTTTAAATTTATTCAAGTTATAGTTACTACAATGTACGAAACAAAACACATTTTTAATGAATTACTACATTGTTCAAGATAGTATTCATCATTTTGTAACATAAAAGAAATGGTATATTTCAATAAAATGTATAATAGTAATTGTGTTGTCCAATTATTATTATAATCGAATATCCCATATCAGAGCAGAAATTCATCAAATTACTTAATTAGATTTTAATTCATAAGCCACACTTTTGGCAAATAGGGTTATTGTGAAATTAATTCCTTTATAATTTAGAGTATGTTGCATTAAAAGGTACAGACAATATTAACTTATAACTATTTATAAAGAATCTGAATAAAAAAAAAATAGAGACATATACATACAGAATATATTTGCTTACTCCATTTAAGGAAAAAGAAAAATTGCAGCTACAATGGCAAAAACAAATAAATTTTCGAAAGAATTACGTAGTATACGTAAAAAAAATAATAATCCTGTATCAGAATATGGTATGTGGAGTTATATAGCGTAATTGTAACGCGACCAAACACAGATTTTAAAAGCGTCTGCAGTTGCTGAAAGTAGCAATAGCGCAGTGAAATTACGAGATAGCCTTGTTTTAGATACTAAACATTAGATGGCGCCACCAGCAGAAATGAGAAATGTGACGGAATCAACCACATGCAGAATGTGGTTGGATGTGAGCACATATATAATTCATAGACTGTAAAATGAATATCTTGGAACAAAAATATCTGCTAGAATGTATAGCCAAGAAAAGCCTAGACCAGGGGTCGGCAACCTGCGGCTCGCGAGCCGCATGCGGCTCTTTGGATGTGAAACTGCGGCTCTTTAGTTCCATACGCAAATATTATTTATTTTATAAAAAAAAAAAAAAAACATTTTAGAATCGTTTTGAATCGATTAACGAGGAATCTGAAGAACTGTTTCGTGATTTCAAAAACAAACCAGAAATCTTGAAAAAAATCAAAGATTTGCCACTATCCGCTAAAACAGTACAAGATAGAATAGCTAAAATGTCTTCAAATGTAACATATTTGCAGGTGGAAGATATTCAACTTTCTTCTGCCTTATCACTGGTTATACATGAGTCTTGCGACATAAAAGACACGGCACAAGTTGCCCTTTTTTTTAGGTATATGTCTTCCCAAGGTCCAAAAGAAGAACTTCTAGGATTGCTACATATACAAACTAGAAGTGCTCTCGGGACAAACTAGAAGTGAAGACATAGCAAAGACGTGCAAAAATGCCTTGAAGACAATAAGATCGATTTAAATAAAATCGTTTCAATAGCAACTGATGGAGCCAGAAGTATGACAGGAAAAAATAAACGGGCAACAACGATTCTTCAGAGCAAAATAAACCACGAAATTCTTACGTTTCACTGCATAATACACCAAGAAGCGCTTTGTGCCCAAACATTTCCGGCCGAAATAGGTGAGGTCATGAATTTGGTAATCAAGATTGTTAACAGCATCTTGTCAAAAGCACTCTACCATCATCAGTTTAAAGAATTCATAAACGATCATGCTATAACTTCATTAAAAATACTATAGCTCACATACTAATAGCGCAACAGCTATCAAATTTAGCTAACTAAAAATCATATGGATAATACTAGTAGCGCCATCTATGTGTCAGCCTACGAACTTTTCTGCCCACCTGTTATTTATTGTAGGCAAGAAAAAATTTTGTGGCTCTTTAAAAACTTTGAAATTTGTAAATTGCCCTTTTTGGCTCTTCCGACTCAAAAGGTTGCCGACCCCTGGCCTAGACCAATGGAAAGGGAAGAAATTGGAAAGAAGGGGGAAAAGGATAGGGAATAGGAAAAATAGATAGAGATAGGAAGAGAACCGAAATTGATCATCATTGTAGCAAACAGGGACAGAAAAGAACTACTACATTTATTTAAAAAATATAAATGAAAAAGAAGAAAAAGTAAATTGAATGAACAGTGATTAAACAATTGAAGGAAGTAAAGCAAAGCATAGCATTCAATTCGAAAAAACAAAACTAAAACAAAAATAAATAAATAATCAGCTCGAACGATATACAGGTTACCCATAAAATTATTTAAAAATTATTAAAAATAAAAGAAAAGTACTGAATTTTCCTAAAATTTAATAAAATTATTTAATAATTGAAAAAAAAAGAATATGTAAAAACAGTTTAATTATACATAGCTCAAAACAATTAGGGATATTATCATTTTGGGTACAAACTGCAGATGAGGAAATGTTTTGGTGACTGATATATGATGTACAGGTGTTGTAAGATATGAGAAATGAACAAGGAATAATTAAATTTTATTTTTTATATTTGTCGGTAAACAAAAAATACACAATTTGTGCATATCATACAAACATTCAAAAAATGTGATTTCTCGAATTCAAATGAGTTTTGATAAGGGATATGGTTTCCGCCGTCCGAACTGCTGAATTGTTTATGGCGATGATATGCGACAAGCAACCCTACTCCCTAGAATGTCCCAGACATGTTCTGGTGTGTTCATGTCTGCGGAATATTCTGGCCAATCCATTCGAAGGATTAACAGGTGGGTTGAAAAGGTGGGGTTCGTAGGCTGACATATAGATGGCGCTACTAGTATTAAATCCATATGAATTTTAGTTAGCCCTAACCTTCAAAAGACGCGTATATAAATTTGACAGCTGTTGCGCTATTAGTATATGGGTTAAAACATTTTAAGTGAAGTTATAGCATTTTTAGTGTTCATCACATGCAGTCCACTCGGCTGACTGTCGATTGGACTCCGGTGTGAAGTAATGGAGCCATGTTTCATCCATTGTCACATATCGACGCAAAAATTCGGGTTTATTACGATTGAACAGCTCCAAATACTGCTTAGAATCATCAATTCGTTGCTGTTTTGGGCCGATTGTGAGTTCGCGCGGCACCCACTTTGAACAGAGCTTTCGCATGTCCAAATATTCCTTCACGATATGTCCAACACGTTCCTTTGATATCTTTAGAGTCTCAGCTATCTCAATCAACTTCATTTTACGGTTATCAGAAATTATTTTGAGGACTTTTTGGATGTTTTCGTCGGTAACAGCCTCTTTTGGGCGTCCATTGCGTGCATCGTCTTCGGTGCTCATTTCGCCTGGTTTAAATATAGCAAACCACTTCTCTACGGTTGATTTTCCTGGTGCAAAGTCCGAATAATATTTATCATGCCAAGCCTTGGCTTCAATAGTATTTTTTTTTCGTCAAAAAGCAATGCTTTATTATCACACGAAATTCCTTTTTATCCATTTTTTCAGACTAACAAAAGTTGCTTCACTAAAAATGCTATAACTCACATACTAATAGCGCAACAGCTGTCAAATTTATACACGTGTCTGTTGAAGGTTAGGGCTAACTAAAATTTATATGAATGTAATACTAGTAGCGCTATCTATGAGTTAGCCTACGAACTCTTCAGCCCACCTGTTACTTCGTAGAAAACGAAATTGTCCACTAGCTGACTGCAATTTGGCCTGGCTTTATCATCCATGAAAATAAATTCATCAAAGATTGCTGTAGTGTAAAGGACCACTATAAATATAAGAATTTTCTCCCTATATTGGCGAGTTGTTAGTGCTCCATTTCTGATAACGTGCAGGTTGGTGCGACCAATGATAGAAATATCGGCCCAGACCATCACTCAGCCGCCTTCAAATCGAACACTTTCATGTACAAATGCAAGAATATTGCGTCTATCAGGTTCTCTTCAGATGTTAATCCGCCTATTGACGGATTGTACACTAAATCGGGAATTGCCCGCGAAGAGCATGTTGCTACATTTACCCCTTTCCCATCTGAGATGCTCCTGTACTCACCACTAGCGGGAAGCACGTTGGTCTTGTGTCTGCAAGCACAGGGTCTGCAAGCGTACAAATTCACATGGTAAAGTAGGTTTCGAACAATCTAAATCGAAAGTCTGGTACCAGTAGCTCTCTGAAGGTGCTGTTTCAAGAAAGTGGCGTTCATAGTGAGGTTTCTTCTGACCGTTAGTGTTACAGTTCCTTATTTTTGGTGTTGCACGCAGGCGACCTTGTCCCGATCTTCGGCAAGCATTTTTAATTTCCAAAAACAGATCCTGCAGTCTGGTTATGACACTTTGAGAAACTCATATCACTTCCGCTAAAACGGATTGCATTTGGCCAGCCTCTAAACGACCGATGGCCCTCCAGGCTACTGATAGCTGAATCAGTAGCGTGGAGGGTCATCGGTCGTTTAGAGGTGCTGAGACATCGTAGTCACTGTTACAAACATTCCACGGTTGCCAATTGTTTTTAATCGCCTACCATGGAAGGAGGGCTGCAGGTCACTTTTCACACCTTATATAAACCTCATAGTTCTTGGCGTAACAGACAAACTTTGTAAACACTATTAATTTTCCTTTCCAAACTCTTCTGTTTCATTTTTGTAAAAAACAGTTATCGATTGTATGATTATTTCATACCGCATTCAACATATTTCCTAATTGTTTTGAGAGGGGTATAATTATTAGCTCGTGAAAAACTTTAAAAAGAAATGATAAACCATTAGGAAAAGTTTAATTATTAGCTCCTGAAAAAATTTAAAAGCAAAATAATGAACTAATAAGTAAGATTTAATTATATAACTATTAGCTAGTGAAAAAAAAATTTTTAAATAATAAATCATTAAGAAACTCTGAAAGTGGTACAGGACATCGCTAACCTACTGTACCCAAGACAATACCCCTACATTTTATGCGTAAAAATTACAAAATAATGTAAAAGAAGGCTTCTTATTAACAAATTGGCGAAAGTTTGGCAGCCATTTGAAATTTTGGACTGCTAGTTTTTTCTTTAAAGTTTTTCTAGGATGTTTAGTCTGGAGCAACTAAACACAATGTGGTCGATATTCTGTACTACTGTGCCCAAAAAGTAAGACCAATCCTCAATGCATACTAAAAAGTCATCTGCAGGGATGGCCTTCAAAGCGCACCGCGATTCACGTTGAATCTCTTCAGTCGACTCAAAACGGTGCCCCCGGAGTGGTCTTTTGAGTTTAGGGAAGAGCCAAAAGTCGCACTGTGGGAATAAGGTGGTTGTGGACGAATCAATGCAATTTGAGCTAGCGCATTCGGTGTTTTTGGTACCAATCGAAATTTGACGCATTTGAGGCCCAAAATGAAATTGACCGATCCTTTTGAAATTCCATCATCATTAGCAAGGTCTCTAATTGCAAATCGACTGTTTGCAAACACCAATTCTTTAATTTTTTATACGTGAGCTTCGTCGATTGAGGTGGATGGTCGACCAGAGGGCTCTTCGTCTTCAATGCGTTCTCTGCCGTCTTTGAACTGCTTATAACAGTGCTAAACATTTCTTTCCGATATAGAAATGCTCTCCGAATGCCTTCTGCAACATTCCATACGTTTCCGCAAACAAAATTAAATGCAAGCTCTTTGTTCAATTAATTCCGACATTTCAAAAATCGCCGGAATCAGTTTCAGCGTCTCACAAAGCCAAGCGTAACTCAAACACAAATTAATATTTTGACGTCAGATTTCACACAGATGTAAAGGACAGTGCCAACAAGCTACAAAAGAAAAAAACATTGAAATTAAGACCCAGGAATTTTAAATTGAAAATTGTTCTTACTTTTTGGATACAGTAGTACTCCAGCTGCATTGCAGTTGTAAAGATCATTTTAACATTGTTTAAATAAGAGTTAAAATTATGATGTCTAGTCATAACTCAGTAACAAAAATGATGAGCGATAAGCGTTTGGGAAAAAGTGGGAAAGTACTGCTTCGTTACAAAGGAATTGGGTGACCACGTCTCTTGTCTTTGGAATGCTTTTGTCATTGCAAAAAGTAAAAGGGTTTCGGGTTGTAATAAGTAAATTCCCAGCTGGTTTTTTAATAAATTTGCAGAATAATCTACGTACTGTCTTTGACGGTGATGGTGTGTAATTTAAAAAAAAAATTAAAATATCTTGATCTTCATAAATTCATAGATTCATGTCAAACCTATGAACCGCTTTCTTTGAAAATGGTGAAGTTTATTTTATATTAGTTGGATATAATAAGAATTTGTATTTATAATATATAATATTATTATTTAATTAGTTATTAATTAATTAATTAATTATTAATTATTATTTAATAAGAGTTTGTATTCGAATGGTCTGAAAAATATTGGTATAAGTTGATACACTCATTTTATGTTTTTTAAATATTAAAATAGGCCTGAATGGCCGAGTGGCTAGCGCTCTGCCGCTCGGTTCCACAGGTTTCGGGTTCGAGTCCCCGGTGTTATGGATGTTAGTAGTGGTTCGGAATCCAATTTAAACCGTAGGTCCCGGTCTCATAGGATCGTACAGCGTTGCGGAGGTAGTGTTACTCCGTCCGTAGCTTATCTTCAAGCTACACGCACCTCCTGGGTAGTGCTAATGTCGGTACAGCGCTTGCCTTAAGACGTCGAATACAACTGTCTAAGTGTTTTCCAGCATTAGAACAAAAATAAATATTAAAAAGATTTAAGTTTATAATGTGATCTTCTTTAAAGTATTAGTTAAAAGAAATGTATACTTTTGTTGACCTCAAATGGACTTACACTACTTTCAAAGTCAACAAAATGGAAAAAATAGTACATTTATGAATATTTAATATGGGATTTCAATTGAATGAAACCAATTTTTTTATGAAATTTTTGACATATTTAATAATGTCAAAAAAAAAATAAAAAGGCTTTATTCAATATTTCTTCAAGTTCATTAATAAATTTAATTCCAACCTTGTATTAATATGTGTCATTTATCATTATGAGAATGTTGTTGAAAATGGGCATGATGTATATTGAGAAATATAAGGTAATGGATCTATTATATCGTTGAATTTTTAGGATGTGATGGTCTTAGCATTATGGTATAAAGGAGCTGGTAATAAAGACATTTTCAAATGTTCGTGATCTTCCGCGTCTGGGTGATAAATTTAGTGTTTTAAACTCTGAACAATATCGAGAAACAAATATCGCACTAGTAAAATAAATATTTTTAATGAGTTAGTTTTCTTTATTTCGCTTATATTTTTTATATTTTAATTTGAGTGTTATATATTTCTTTACAATGTGCGTTTAGTATTATTATTATTATTATTATAGTATCTATGTTTACATGCAAGAATAATAGTAAACACAAAAATAATAACTCATTCTGTTTCAGTTTTTCACTCCAAAAAAATGTCTATAGGGGTCTATATCTAATAGGGGGATATATAATTTTATATGCTACCCGCGGAGTTATGATGTTTTTTTAAAGTGGCCAGCAAGATCATTTGTGTTGGCCATCCCTATATTTATTAATAATAAGTACCAAAATAGGCTCGGTGACTTGAGATTATATCATTCATTTAATTGATGATTAAAAAAACTCAACTCCAGGAAGCATGCTTCAGGATGCCACTGTAATTCTGGAATTCTGCCGTATGTCAAAACTTCTCTATCAAGTAAAATAAAGATGTGAAATTTCATCGTAAGTGAATTAAGGTAGAAAATTACTTTAGTACTACTTATTTTGATGTTAGGCCGTTGTTTTAAAAATTGGAAAAAGATAAGAGACTATAGTCATCATCATTTTGAGCCATTTGTTTAGTATGCCTGTCTAACCCGTAACCTAAAAAAACAAACGTTTTGGAACAGAGTAATGAGTTTGGCAAGTTATGAAAAAAAAAAGAAAGGATAATCAAAATATGAAAATTTTTATTAAGAGTTATTGTGGTTAAAAAAAAAAGATGAGACATAACGTAATAAAAAATTTTTTTTAAATAAGTCTAGCTTATCAGAAATTGCAATGTGTTTGACACCAAACCGTCTTTTTTCATTAAAAGATAGATGTTTAACATTTTATAAATTTGAAATACTAGGGTCAAATTACATAATATGACTTGTTAAGTTTGCACTATTCAAAAATTTGTAATTCTTCATTTACCGAAGCTTTCTATTTTTAAGTGTGTAAAATTACTTTCGAGACTAACTTTTTGGCAAACTTGGCTCTCATATATATAAGTGAAATTCCTTTTTGTCTGTTATATAAGATCCCAGTTCTCCGCCTGGAGCTTTCAAATTTTGCTTATGTATAGGCTACGGTTTACATAAGACAATAGGTTACTTTAAAAATTAAAGATTTCCCCTTCTCTTTCACTTTCCGATCCTTAACTCTATCCTTATTAATTAATTAAAAATCTTATTTTTAATATCGCCAGATGGCGTCCGTAAAATTATTCCAAAAAAATAAGGCAGAAAATGTATAGTACTTTTAATTATATTTTTAGTTTAATTATATTGTCATCATCACCATTGACTCAACAGCCCCATGGTGAGCCAAGGCATATTGGCAGATTTCGAGATATGAGATGTTTTCTTTTTACAGGCTAGGGTTATCAGTCCTACGCTCTACAGTCATATTAGTTTGGAACTTACTGTTTAAAGGGGATTTCGAACCGCTACGGACATCCATGACTCGAAGCCGAATCCTATGGCATCGGCCGCTAGTGACTTGGCCAGCAGGCCGCTAATTATATTGTAATAGCAGAAAATGTATGGTATATTTAATTATATTTTTAATTCAATTACATCGTAACAGCAGAAAATGTATAGTAATTTTACTTATATTTTTAATCTATTTCCCAAATTTAAAAGAAAAAATTAAATGCCAACAGATTAAAGATAAAAAAAATTATTCAAATTATTGCTTTATTTATCAAGAGTTTTTTAAATTTTAAATCTCTAATTTGGCGATATTTTACTAACAACATTTCCAAAACTGAGATTTTTCATCTTCTGTAATCTGGCAACGCTAAGTCACAAATGCTGTCGCCATTGTGGCTTAGGCTAAAGATTTGCGAGCTAGACCAAATATTGGCTAGATGGATCGCCCTTTATGTCTTAAATTTCTAGATCTATTAAAAACAAATTTAGCAAGAATACAGATTAGGACCCAGAGGGAAAAATAAACAGCCTTAATCCTGGACATTACAAAAATCCTTTTTGAAAAATCTATTTTTGAATTTTCTAATTATTAAATTTTGTTGTCCCTTTAATATTTAATGCATCACTTTTTTTTATCAATTCCTTCTATTAGCTCACACTCTCCCTATATACATCTTGTTCAAATTTTCAATCATTAATAAAATACTTTTTATTCATCCACTCAAGTTCAAATACATTTTTTTTGAACTTGTAGTGGATGACACTGGATGTTAATACAGTTTTTTCAAATATTAACTCATTAATTAAATTTAATTAATTAACTTTAGTTTTTTCTTAGATTTATGTTGCATGTATCTACCAATAGATGGCGCCAGATAAACTTTAAAAAATGGATGAAAATTATTCATAAAGGATTTTCTGCAATATAGTGAAAAAAAAAAAAGTAGGAATTGACTTAAAAATTTTTTTTTTATATATATTACTTGATTCAGAGGAGTTTTAAAATTCAGCGAGTTATAAATAAAACTGAACACTGTGCTATCTTTTAATTAAATTGAAAATATCAAAAATTTCAAAGCCATTTTCAAATTTTTAAAATGGACAATGAAATAAGACAAAATAAATACCGACTCATGCCAATTTAACCAATTATATCTTGAAAAAGGAAATCGTAGTATTGGAAAATTCAGAAGAAAAATGGAATCAATTATTTGTTTATCGAAAAAATAATTTAATCTGATAAATTTTCAAAGTTTAATATAGTGTTTGGAGTTGAGTCATTTTGAAATTGTTTAATTATAATATCATGATATGGCATAAAATAAAAAGTGAACGGATAAGTGACAAGAACTTTCGTTGTTTCCAAAGTGTCCTTCACTTACTTTACGAAACATCATTGAGAATGAAATAATTTTTATCATTGTGTTATCCAAGATTATCTTACGAGATGAATGCTTAACTGAAGGAAATATGATTATATCTCTTCTGAAAGTGACAAAAACAAATCTTATCTTCCAAATACAACATTTATTATTGATGCTACTGAATTATTTCATGTTTTAATCATAGGTTTGGAGTAGCTCGATAATTAGCACGTCGTTTTTAAACGAAAAGAACTCGGTTTGAAGAAACTTGCCAAGTTTAAAAAGACAGCTGAAATCACAAATCACATGTTTGTGATGAAAGACACGATAAATGTCGTGTTATTAAAGCTCCTCTATAAGGCAAGAGGGTGGAAACACCTGACACTATTTTTGTCTCCCAAATTGGGATGATACCATAGAGTAATATAAAATAAAGAGCACTCCTCTATTCAGATTGAACAAAATGTCGAGTCCAACATCTTCCGTACTAGAGCTGCAGCTAAAAATAATATAAATAATACGAAATTAGCTTTTCACAGAAAGCACGAAAAAACGACACAATTCATACGCAATGGTTTTTTTGTGATATACGTCCCCCTTGGAGTATGTCCAACTTGATATACGTCCTGTCCGGACGGGAATTTTTTTTTTTTTTTTTTTTTTTTTTGGTATATGACTGGCATGCTTCATTGGATGAATTGGATGAAAGATAATTATATATTTTCTGAAGGTGACAAAAACGTAGTCATTTATATACACACAAAACAACCTTTTCTTTTGACTTTGTTGAATTATTTCATGTTTTAATCATAGGTTTGTTTTGGCTTGTCTCTCTACGGTCATTTTTTGCACACTTTGGGCTAATTATTCCGGGACCTACATCTTAACGTAGATTCCGAATCACTCACAAACATCCATACCACCGCCAGGATTTGAACCTGAAGCTTGTAATCATAGGTTTGGGGCAGTCCAATAATTAGAACTTCGTTTTGAATGAAGAGAACTCGGTTTGAAGAAACTTGCCAAACTTGACAAGACAGCTGAAATGACAAATCAGGCCAACATCTACCGTTCTTTCCGTACTAGAGCTGTCGCTAAACTAATATCAATAATATAAAATTAGTTTTTCACAAGCATTCAAAAACGACACAATTATTATTCAATGGTTTTATGATATACACCCACTTTGGAGTAAGTCCAACTTGATATACTTCCTTTTTGGACGTGAAAAATGTTTTTTTTTTTTTGGTATACGACTGGAATGCGTCAACTATCCTTTAGTTACCAACAATCTTTTCGTACATTGTAATAGCACATACACCACTGTGGTACATTTAGTAATGCAGCATACCCCACACAAAAAGTTACTTGAAATTTTTCTTGGAGCAAACGCAAATTTTTAAGGCACACAATTTTGGGTTTTTTTGTTACTTTACAGCACACAATCTTTTCAATGTTGACAAATGAATTCAGTTTCAATGCGGAGGAAAGTCTCTGATGTCAATACTGATTTTGTCTAGTCTAGCCTCTACTGGTTCAATTCAACCGCCTCTTCTTAATATTTACTTTTTTTTCCTTCTAATGCAGCTGGCAAACAGACCGTGATCTTCGCCATGATGGCTGCACTGATGTTACTCACTTTGCATTACCCAGGGGGCGCGTGTAACTTGATGGTAAGCCACGGACGCGGATTAGAGAGAAACGCTATATTAGAGAGAAACTATATAGTAACTTTTGTTCTTTATATAAGTCATGGGCCTATGTACATGTCAAATTTGAAAGCAACAAGTAGAAAAAAGTGGTAAACTGTAAAAGAAAAAAAAGTAGAAAACTGTGGATTTGTATAACAAACAAGCATATTTTCAATATGTATAATATTAATTGATGTCTTTATTAATTAATTTAAAAATGTATCTTGATTTAAATCATATATTGAGTATATATATATATCTTGGACAAATTGGGGCAGGATATAATTTCTAAACTAGCTGTTTTGGACCAGATCGGATCGGTGTGCTTGCAGTGGATTCCCTCCCATGTGGGCATCTACGGAAATGAAATTGCTGATCTGCTCGCTAGGGAAGGTTGCGAACTTCCCAAAGCTTCTTCTTCCCATCTGTTAGCTTCAGAGGTTCATTCCATGACTTCAGCCAGAGTGAATACCTCTTGGAAGTCGCCACCAATTCATGCATGGTACGCCGCTAAATATCCTGGTATGCCCTTGCAGTGCTCCTGTCCTAGACCTGCTCAAACGGCTTTAGCTAGACTAAGGACTGGCCACACTAAGAGTTTGACCTTCAATGGAGACGAGAAGACATATACCCTTTGTCACTGTTCGGCCATCGCGTCTCCCTCTCATCTCATCGATTGTATTGGTGCCTCTGTGAGGCAACTGTTGAATGAGGGGAGGACAGTTTACGATCTATTGATGCAGCATGATCTACTGGACTTGGTTTAGAATTCTAAATCAAGGGGATAAGCAACAGCAATATATATATATATATATATATATATATATGAGCAGTTTTTTCAATTATTATCGAAATCAGTAAAAGTTAAAGACTGTTTCTCCAATATTTGCTGATCTAATAGGATAATTATTCCCCTTTTCTGCTGAAAAATAGAAAGGATTCTGAAAACATTCATCTCTTTGGTCAAAGCTTAATAGCGCGAGTAACAGAAGCAGATAGAATAAACACACCTAATTTAGTTATGATAACCATTGTAGTATTATTAGTAATCAATATTTATTTAAGAAATATATTTAAGACATTTAAAGTTATCTTTGCCTTTAAAAATGACTATAACTAAAGTATTTATGCCTATACAATGGCATCTACATGAATTTTGTTTAACACTAGAAAAAACGTTCGAAAGTAACGTTTCTTACCTTCGAACTACACAACGCTACGCATTTTGTTATTTTCGGATGAGAAAAACATTTTGCCAAGTTTCCATTTTTCTTCAGTATAATCACAATAAGGAACTAACACATCGTTACAGCGTTAACATTCGGAGCGTTAACATTTGGAGATTCTAAGACTCCTTCAATCTATTAAACTCATTGGAGAGGCTAAGAAACACTTCTTATCATGCTTATTTACCGCCATAATTGTTGTACAGCGTTTCCCACAAGAAGAATTGTAGCATTTCGTTTCCAGGAGAGAGGAATATAGATTCTTTAACAAGTACAAAATAACAATCTACCACTCAAATTTGTCGATGGATAAGCAGTGTTGTGGATAGTTATATTACATGCAATTAGTGTTTTGTACTCACGAGGACAACCTGTCACTTAAATCTGATAGCAGATATTCAGTGTCATGTATAATGAGACCTCATGAAATTATCGATTGACAGTGCAACCTTCACAGGTCGAAACAATTACAAATGGAATATGGATTACACCATGAAATGTTGCATCATGATTAGTGATAGACCATGGGGTAGAAAATGTCTACTCTAATGAGAGGTAAGGGAAGCAGATCCCCCTCCCCCGACTGTTTTCTTAAAGGCAGGTTTTTAGAGAAGAAGAAAGAGAGGTCTGCAACGAGTCGACAAGAAGTGTGGTTTTACTTTTTTTTCCTATGAAGTGACTGAACAGGCCAGACTTTCCGCCTGTTTTCAAAGTGAGCCCATTGTAGTTTCGTATATCACGCAGTGTGATAATCAAGGTCCGCCGTAGACCGGGTGCATTAAATTCGTCGTAGACGCGAGACTCTGAAAATCTCAATCCTTGGAGTGAACTGCACTTGCGAATCAAATTTAATTTTTTATTTTTCATTTTTTGTAAATAATAAATTGCAATAAATGTTTTTTGAAGCCGTTATAGACCTAATATAGGCTGAGAAGTTACACCATTTGAACTTCCAGTTCGTCTCTCTCAATTGTTTCAAATTGAGTTATCCCAACAAAATTCATTTCTTATTTTTTTTATTTCCTATGGCAGGCTACAATAAGTAATAAAATAAAAAATAAAAAGAACACAAGGAACATGAAAACAACAACGAGAATCGACGGAAATCACATGGTGACATGTTTTGCCCATAAGGGCCCTAGCCTCCCAGTAACGACCCTACACAGTAAAGGAAACAAGTGCAGGGCAGACAAGAAGGTGAAATGAATCCATGTCCTCTCCAAGACTTCAGAGCATGCGTTTTGGGCCTGCAAATATTTTCATTCGAAAAATATGATTGGCCATACAATCATGGCCCGTCAGGAGTCTGAAAAGGGCAACAGCTTTAAACCTAGGCTGATCAGGGATGTTTAGAATAAAGTTAAATCAGGTTTTAGATGAGTTGCCTTCAAGTAGATTATCAGATAGAGTGTTCCGATAAAAGTATCGGATCATCAGTTTCATCGAGTGAAAAGAGATGTCTTTACAAAAGGTTTGGGTGATGGTTGTTCCTTTTTTGCCAAGAGAATCCGCCTTCTCATTACCCAAGATCCCACAATGGCCTGGGATCCACTGCAAAACGATATCCTTGCCTTTTGAGTCAAGGTTTTTAAGACAAGAGATGTACTGAGGTGCTAGGGAGGAATTGATTGCCAAAAGTACTGCCTTAGAGTCAGATAGGATGACTGCTCTAGCAAATTTTTCTGTTCGGCACTGCAATTGAGTTAGGGCAATACGTAAAGCTTCGACTTCACCGTCGTAAGCAGATGCAAAACAGCCGACAGGGACATAGACAGAAAACAGGTCGCAGAAAACTCCTGCCCCAGCGTTTTATCCCAACAACATTCTTAAATCATTTCAACATTTATCGGTTCGCCGAACAATTATGAGCTTCACATTATTTAATGTAACTCCTTCTCGTAAAAATTAAAAAAAAATGTTTCCTTATAAAACAAATTATCATTATTTTAATTAATTTTATCTTGATTAACACAATTATAGTTTTTATGTGTGAAAAATGGCAAATAATATTATTAGAAAGTAATATAAGCAGCAATTTGGGGAGCATTTGAGGAAATTGTATGGAATCGATGGAATCAGCACTACACAGTCTACTCCAGGAATGCTCAGGTTGCGGATAGCCGATGTAATTCTTGCTGTCCACCTTATTATGAGTCCATTTTACTTAAGATAGTTTTAATATATGTCTCCAATTATAAAAAAACCAACAGAGCTAAGTTGGACTTAAGTTATATAGAATATTCTTTAACCTTAACTATTTGTATTTAAAAAAATGTTTTTAATGACAAAAAATATAAAAGCGAACATGTAACATTGATTTTATGCATTTAGGTCCCGATAAAGTTGCGCCATTTTCGTTATCCATTTGGCCTTTTTTCTTTGTTTGAACAATAAAGATGCAAATTTCATTTAAGCGATTCATACCAGCAGCCTTACGTATGGCAAATAGTAGTAATTTACTATTAAGCTAATGTTTAGAACTTTCAACAGAAAACGAATTTTTCACATTAAGCATAACATAAAGTAAAACTCATCTTAAAAAAAAGTCCAGAGTTTTCTTAAAACAGTTTAATATTTATTATAGCAATAATTGTGATTTTTGCCTTCATAAAATATAGGTTTTTTTTTTTTTTTTTTTTTTTTTTTTTTTTTTTTTTTTTTTTTTTTTTTTTTTTTTTTTTTTTTTAAAGGGAGGAAGAAAAAAAAAGTAAGATAAAAATGTATGCCTCATTGGTCACATTGAACCCTCTTGCAACAAATATTTGATTTATAGTTCATAAATATTCATGTCAAATAAATATACTACATTTCACTTTATAAGAGTGAATCGTCCAAATTTTCGTTTTTTTATTTAATGCACAACAATATGTTTACAAATGACAGCCGTTATAAGTAACGAATTTGAATTTGATATGAAATATATTTTCTTTGCGACATAATTTTAAAGTAAGTTAAATTTGGCGAGTTTCTTTTTTGAAATAGCATGACAACATATCATATACACAATTATAATTCCGCTTACTTGTTTTGTGTTAGAAAACCTTAATTTCTGAGTTTCATATTAATAGCAATAAACTCTGTTGTTGTTTTTTATCCCGCTTGGAAGATAGCAACATCTAGACCAAATCCATGAACCCTGTGTGTTCTCATGGGAAAGGGGGAAAGATTCTGTTGTGATGGAGCACTCGGAGGTAGAAGTCTGACTTGGCTCAGTGACGTTTACTTTTTACGGGGTTGAGTTGTCAACCTTACGTTCTACACTCATATTAGACAAATACATACGGCTTAAAGTGGATTATGAACCACTACTAGCATCATAGCACCGCAAGGACTCAAACCCGAAACCTGTGGCACAGAGCGCCAGACATTCAACCATCAAGACCCTACAATAAACACTGAAAACTATTATTATAAAAAAATATTAAAAAGTATAATTTATTAATAAATGGATTTATTTTAATTCAGAAAGCGTTTTAGTAAAAAAAGTAAAATTATCTCAGTTTCTGTAGATCAAATAATTTAAAATGTTTGTGATAGATTTTAATTTAGAATATCATTTCATTTGCTCCCTTTATAAAATACTAATCATGTGGTGAAAGCATTTTTTTTTTTTATAAAACTACTTCAAGCATATGATTCTATTCATATGTTAGAAGTGTAGTTTTTGGTTTTTAAAGACAGTTTACTTGTGGTGTTTTTCAAATAGTGACAATTTCCTAGCAAATTATCAATATATGAGGAATTGTATGCATTCAATAAAAATCATGTAAACATTGAGATATCTAAATTAAATAAATTTTGCGTTTAATTTTATAAAATAATCGATATTTTCATCATCATCAGTGGCGCAACAACCGCATGGTGGGCCAAGGACGTCTGCCTTCTCGCAGATTTTGAGACAGGAAATGTTATCTTTTTGCGGGATAGGGTTCTCCGCCTTACGCCCAATACTCTGCGATCACATTAGACCGGGAACTACGGCTTAAAGTGGATTCCAAACCACTACAAACATCCATGGCACCTCCGGGACTCGAACCCGAAACCTGTGGCACAGAGTGCCAGAGCACTAGTCACTAGGTCATCAGCCCCCAAACCATATTTTGTTTATGATAAATAATATCATAATAATTATGAATTTCCTATTCTTTTATCATACTATTGAACTATTCTGCAGTAACGGAAAAAATATCCTTGCACAAATTTTTACTCACAAATTTGTTGTTGACCCCATTAACGGATATTTTCCTCCAGTAACCATTCACCATTTTAACCGAATGTAACCGATTTTTTGTAACCGAATGTAACCGATTTTTGTAACCGAACTATTTTGCTGCTCGCTGATGGGAAAAGAATTGAAATTGCCGCCAGTGCTGGGAAAATTGCATCAAACTTCCCAGGATAACTGCTGTCCATTCAAAAGACACTTGAAGCCTATATGACCTCATATAGGCTTCAAGTGACTGGTCCATTCACGTTGTGAAGGAGGACCTCCATCCCAACGAATGAATGGAATTACTATCTTCACTGACGCAAGGTATGTCTTACAGGCTCTTAATAAAGGTTTCTCAAATAGGATCTTGAATATTGTATTTCTTTTAGAACAAATTCTCTGCGTGCACCTGGGATTCCAGCTCATGTGATTTGGAATTTAATGAAAATGTAGCTTCTTTGGCGAAATGCCAGAAGAATGCCTGAAGTCTGTATAAGACTGTCATTCATAATTCCATTGCAGATGCAAATGCCTTGGCAAAATCTAAACTTATGACTCCTTCTAAGATCAAAACTAAATACCAAATTACAGAACTAAATATCGACAGAAAAACAGCTTCTACTCTCACAAGATTAAGGATGAAGCAGAACAAAAATTTGAAAATGTATTGATGTCGAGCTTACTCCTCATCATGTCTTTGATTGCCCAGCTGTTGTAGCCGCCATGCATTGTCTGGACCATCCTTCGGAAAGGGATTTATACTCCAAGCTGGCCATAAACATAGCCAATATTATTCGGGAGCCCCATGATATTTGATTCGCTTGTACTTTCAGAGGAACGACAACAACAACAACAAAGACAGATATAAAGCAGATTTCAAACTAACACCGTGATCAGGTGATAACAATTAAATTTCCTCTATTTACAACGTACAGCAGATTGAGACGTCTGAAAACGTTCAGCAGATTGAGACCATTATTGATGTATGAATTGTACACCAGTTACAAGTTAAAGTTAAAAATTAGCTCAAAAATGCTAACAAAGTGGCAATGTGCAGCACAATACAGGAAATTCAATATCGAAAATTACCAACTCTTAATAAAAATGACAATTTTTCTGCGAAAGATAAGTATGAATTCTTATAAACTTGTTCAGGGATGGAGCTTTTTCAGGTAACTTCAGTATAGTGCTATACATAACGTCTGTCTGGCAAGATACTGGACTTGCACTACTAACTCCTGTAACAGATGTCCGTGACTGTACAATAACATCTGCCTTGAGGACTTCAATAAACTTGCAGCGACAGATTATGCCATCTTCTAAACTGAACTTTTAATTTTCCCTTCCTTTCAAATGCTCCATCATGGTCCTTACACATTTTACAGACATTGGTTCACAGCCTAATTTCTTTAACCGTCTAAACTCGTGGACCACATCAATAGATTGCCTTTGTTTACCAATAAATAACTTTTTTGGCACCGCTTTACAAATTAAGCGGTTTCAACTAATGAAACCGTTATAGTTACAGATGGAAACGTTGGAATACAAACTTAATTTTGTCCTTTTATTCCATACCAACAACTTATTTCCATCTGTGCAAATCTCTTAATCAATTTTGTACTTCAATGATGAAATTGTCCTCTTTATTCTGTGTTAGTAATTTCTTAAGCCTAATTTCCCATATTGGGATGCACAATGGCCGGTAGCAGGCATTTTTGAAAACTAATTATTTCCTAGATTACTTTAGCTCACCTGGTGTTTAAATCCATATACAATAAGCACTCTTTAATCTGGCTGCGATCAAGTCCTTTATTTTCAGATTTTTTTTTCTATGGATTCAGCTGTTTTTTTCACCTTGACAGTCAAGTTCGTGATACAGAGCTACTCACATTTTCACTCAGAATTTAAAGTAGCTAACTGTTTTCATTTGAGTACAGAGTAAAGCACAAAAATCTGTAGTACTCATAAGTTGGTGTTTGATTCTTAACGATTTTTTGAAGAAGAGATCCAAATCATGAAAGTAACGTGATATTAGATACTGTTTTAAATAGTAAGGTAGGCTCATGGATATTTTTTATTGCCAATTGCCAATGTTTATTGCCAGAGTAGCGTTTCGCAACTTGGTTTAGCTATCATTGTATAGGATTAATTTTCTTTTGTACTCTGTTTTATCAGTTCAAGAATATTCCTTTTAATTAATGTTTAATATCTGGAGTTTGATTTTCTTTCAACGAAATTGTTGTGTCGATATGAATTTAATTTTGTGTATGATATAAATTTTAAGTACTTTGCAAGAAATCTTTATTATATTGGTTGTTATATGTATAAAAAACTTTTTTTCATATATATGATCATTCAAAAACTTAGTTTACAGATAAGTTAAACTCTTTTTTCCTTGGCAAAATTGGCATTTATAAATTCAGAGTTAATGATATATCCGGTGATGGACATTTTGTCAAAAGGTATATTTCACCGCAGATAATGAAGGCAGAAGTTTTCTTGGAAATAATTTATTGTCGTCCTAGTTGGAGGCGTTTTGTACTGTATCTCACCGTTGATGTTCAAGGTTTGTTTAATGGTGGGGTTCAACCTTGCAAAGATACAACTACGTCTGAAAGAGCGAGTTTGTCACAATAGGGAATCTTATGACTTATTATACTGTCCAATTAAGAGATATTTATGCGAAATGAAGAAAAACATAACATAAGTAACATAAAATAGCACAACATAATATTGAGTCTAACATAAAATGAAGACAACTTTTGACCCTCATCATGGACCTGGTCCAGAGGAAAGAGGGACAAAAGAACTGATGAACTACGCAACGACACGAGTCTTCCCTAAAGCCAATAAGGACCAGTGGCATGAGAGATGATAAAGTGAAACTTGTATTAAAAAAGATTCAGAAAAAGAAAATAAGATATATTCTTCTAGGAGAAGGTGTGTTGACTAAGGTGCAAGAAGCACACTGAATTAACTTGGTATGCCGAAGAACCAGTGAAGCCGGTCTCCAAAATCACAAAAATGAGAAAGAGGAGGAAAAGGTGACTAAGAGGATGCAAGGTTACCAAAGGAGTCTCTCCCCAGCTGATTTATTACTTCTTCGTAATGATCGAACGATATATCGCCATGCTGCCCAATTTTTGGTGACAGAAGACAACACCGAGGATCGACCTAATTGTTGATGTTGTTCATACCGAAGCTGTCCCATCCACTGAGGCTAATTAATTTAGTGAGTAATTTCAATCATTTTATTTGATGGACTCACAATGTCTTTTTTTAAAATTAATTATAATAATCTATTGAACTCTAGATAATTTCTTACAATTAATCTATTGAATGCAAAACGGACATCCTCTGCAATAAAATTTTAATTGGTTGCTTGTTAATTGATAAGCCTTTGCTATTTTAAATGCTTATCTGTATCCTTGAAGAAATACTTTTATTTTTTGGGGGGTTGATGACAAATATTTTAACAGTATTTATAAATATAAATTAATTGTATTAGCATTGCTCTGTATTGCTAATTGCTTATGATAAATCTCATCTCTTTCTTTTCAAATTGCCTCATCTCATTTCTTTTTAAATTGGTGTTTTGAACATTTGTTTCATGTGTATGCAATAGTTTATAAAGCCTCTGAAAGCTTTCGAACCTGATTAGATAATTTGTTGTAATCGAGATCTGAGAAAGTTATTGTCATACACAACGCAGGAAATAACTTTTTTGTAATGTTTTGATGTGGGCTATTGTGGATTTTTAATATTTTGTTGAATTGAGAAATAATGGAGGAATCGTTTTTCAGATATTATATTAGAGATTAAAATCTACAAAATACTTCGTCGGATATTTATATTGTCTATGTCTTGTTTGTCGGATATTTATATTGTCTGTGTGTAAACATATTAAATATAATTATATCTATTTAAAGTCTTAATAGTTTACAATTTTATCTAAAGTAATTCCTCTTTGGAATTCTCATTAAAATTATTGATGGTTAATAATCCGGCCCGCCCGTGGTAAAGTAACAATCAAAATAAAAAACACGTTGTTTATTAATATAAGTTTATTTTGTCTTTAAGTAAGAATAATGATATTTAATTATTATCTGCATAATAGTAATTAAAATAAGTTATATTTTGATAGTTTCATTTCTGATGATACCGAGTTTCAATAACATTAATACCAGAATTGGCTTTATGGCTTGTATATTTAATATTTAATGTATAAGTTATTATCTTATTATTCTTTCTTTTATTAGAAGTACAGCGATAAAAGATTTAAAATATTGGTAAGTATTTTACGCTTCCTTTTTTTCTCCGTTTATGTTAATATTTATGATGACATTCTTTATAACAAATACCATTTTATCATATTCCTCTCTGCTTATATATATACTACTTTGCCCAAAAAATAAGACCAATTATTTTTCTTCAAAAACTTTTTATTTATTCTTCCAAATTTATTTCATCGCCTTCAAAGTAATCCCTTCCGGACGCAATGCACTTATGCCAACTTTTTTCCAATCCTCAATGCATGCTAAAAAAGTCATCAGCAGGGATGGCTTTCAAAGAGCGCGGCGATTCACGTTGAATCTCTTCAATCGACTCAAAACGGTGTCCCCGTAGTGATCTTTTGAGTTCAGAGAATAGTTATTATGCAACATTCTATACGCTTCCGCAAACAAAAGTTAATGCAAGTTCTTTGCTCAATTAGTACAGACATTTCAAAAATCTCCGGAATCAGTTTTAGCGTCTCATAAAGCCGAGCGTAACTCAAGCACTAATGAATATTGTGTCGTCAAATTTCACACAGATGTCAAGAACAGTGCTAACAACCTAAAAAAGAAAAAAAATTTAAATTCCATAAACCCCGGGAATTTTAAAATGAAAATTGGTCTTATTTTTTGGACACAGTAATATATGCATATATATATATATATGTGTGTGTGTGTGTGTGTGTGTGTGTGTGTGTGTGTGTGTGTGTTGTGTGTGTGTGTGTGTGTGTGTGTGTGTGTGTGTGTATTATTCTATATATGCATATAAATTTTCTCGGATGTACACTGGTTGCCATTTCTAAAAATATGAAAGGAAGTCCATTATTATTTATTTATTGTTATTATTTTGATAATTTGCTATGACAGATCTTACAATTCAAGAGTTTTTTTAGCAAAAATAAATTATTTAAAAAATTGCATAATCATTTGTTTTCGATTTGAATCATCTAAATTTTTTAACATATTTATAGTATTAAAATGATAGTTCATAAAATTAAAAAAATTTTAATTATAGATTAGTTAGCAAATAGTAAAAATGATGTCAACAATAAAAATTTTCCAGTACAACGCAAATCACCTACTGGGTTATGCAACTGTTTTTGAGTATGTTCATATATAATTGATAGTACGAAAACTGCATCATTTGTAACCTTCACGAGTTTTCTTTTAAAAATTATGAAAAAAGATTGTAAAGTGATATGAAGGTATAAAAGGAAAAATCTTAAGTAATGTTGCTTCATAACTGACAAGCATGGATTTGTATTTCTTCTTGTTAGCAATAGGTTTAGCAACACTACAAATACTACAACAACCTCCTAAAGCAGGTAATATTTTACGTATTTGAATTATTTCACAAATAGAGATTTTTTTATCTAAAACATTTAATCAAAAAATACAATGGCAACAATACTTACAAGAATAAGTTTATAAAAATCTTATTAATCTTATAATATATGTTTGTTGTTGTTGTTTCTTATCCCACTTGGCTGGCCAAGCCCACGAGCCCATACGTGCTCATGATTGAAGGGGAAGGAAGCAGCTTCTGTTGTGATGGAGCACCCGTAGGTAGAAGCCTGACTTTTGCTCCGTGACGCTCTTACAGTCATAGGAGACCGGGACCTACGGCTTAAAGTGGATTCCGAATCACTACAAACATCCATGGAACCGCCGGGATTCGAACCTGAAACCTGTGGCACCGAGTGTCAGAGCACTAGACACTCGGCCATTCAGGTCCCAAAGTTGCCAACGGCACGCGGTGTTCCCAGGTGGTCACCCACCCAAGTACTGACCGCGCCCAATGATGCTTGACTTCGGTGATCTAACGAGAACCGGTATATTCAGCATGGTACGGCCGTTGGCTTAATAATATATGTATATATATAAAAGAATCAGCATTATCATTATTTTATTAATTAAATTAAATTTGTTATAATTTATCAATTTAGCAATTCAATCTTATATTTTGTTATAGTTTAGCAATTTAGCAATTCAATCTTATATTTTGTTATAATTCATCAATTTAGCAATTCAATCTTATATTTAAAAGTTAAATTGCAGTTTCTTAATTCAGAGATCACTTTGAAAAAAGTAATAATAGAGAAAAACGTTTCAATGATGAAATTTTTTTCTCATCAATGACTTCATCTGACTTTTTTTGTCCTAGATTTCACTATTACTCAATTGCGACAAGACATTAAAAAAAAAGCAGCATGTTTCCAATAGTTTACTTACTTTTATTATTATTATTGAATACTTTTACGTGCAAGTACATATTTTATGTGTAATACAATACATTGTAATGAATATTCTATACGTTTTTGAACGATGATAGAATAAAAATATTATTAAAAATAAAGTAAAGTCAGCTATTAGAATTCTGTATAACGCCTTCCAAATAAAAAAAAATTAAGTAAATGGATAACGCCTCCTAATCTTACTATTCTTGAAAAAAGTCTTTATTTATTAGAATTTTCTTTTACATTTTTAATCTCTGAAATAGTGTTATTTTTATTCTATATATTACACTCCCTACTATTATTATATAAACAATTGCGCATTATAAGCGATGCATTTCATAATGAAACTAATATATTCCAATTTAATGAATTGATATATAAGATATATTTATAAACCACAGAATATTTTAGATAGCTTACCTTTGAAATTACATTGGATCTATAGTAATAAAGCTATTCCTCTTCAATGGTGCAACAACTCCATAATGGGCCAAGGTCGTATACCTTCTGGCAAATTCCGAAACATGAGATGTTTTTATTTTTAAGAAGTAGGAATGCCACCCCTACACCCAACGCTCTTCAATCGTATTAGACAGGGACCTAAGGCTTAAAGTTGATTCCGAAAAACTACAAGCAACCATGATCGAACCTTGTTGCATCGAGTGCAGAGAGCTGGTCACTCAGCTATTAAACCACAATAAAGCTATTAATCTAGAGAATACACAGTTTAATTGTCCCATTCACTTCTATGCAAATGAAAGTCCGTTTATCACTTTGCAGACAGCAACGATTTTGGAGCACAGATCAGAAGGAATTGATAAGTTCCAGTTAAACATAATCACAGTTAAACATATTTTCGACATATTAATCGGATAGCGAGTCCCTGAACGCACTATCCGTTTACCGCTATCTGAAAAAAGCCTAATTGTGGCAACAATCTGTGTAAGCAACAGATCAGGAAAAGGTTTAGACTTCCATGTGTTTTTTTAGAGGAAGCTGACAATTACAGGTATGAGATCTTGGGTTGGTTTGGCTTATCGCTCTATGATCATTTTTTGCCTACTTTGGACTAATTATACCGGGACCTACAGTTTAATGTGAGATGTTTTATATCTACAGGTGTTCAGAATGCATTTCAAGCAGATGAGACAAATTTGCAGCTTATCTTAATTATGAACACCAGTGCAATAATTGTAAAACCTACTCCTTTATATGCATAACCCATACACAAGTATACGACAACAAATTAGACATTTTTGATAGCATTAGTCTTACCTTTCCACTCGATATACTTCAAGAAAATCAGTCAATTATGTTATTTCTCTTAATTATGAACACCAGTGTAAAAGTTGTTAAACCTATTCCTCTAAATTCCAACCCATGCGCATTTATATGTCTACAAGTTCGATATTGTTTTGAAGCATTTTATATTACCTTTCGTTTAGTATCTATCCAAGATAATAGACAAATACGGAGATTCTTTTAATTATGCCCTCAAATATATTTCACTTATCAGTTTATTTATATACAACAAAAAAATTTAATCATAAAAACTTGCATTGTTAGTTACAGTAGGAATTATAATAATGTTACATTGCATCACTCTTATCCGTTACTGTAAATCTTTTAGTATTGTTTAACGTGATGATTTAATATAATTATAAACTTTTACTCTATTTTATTTATTATTCAATTCCTTCTATTAGCTCACACTTTCTCTATATATATCTTGTTCAAATTTTCAATCGTTCATAAAATACTTTTTATTCATCCACTCAAGTTCAAATACATTTTTTTAACTTGTAGTGGATGACACTGGATGTTAATACAGTTTTTTCAAATATTAATTCAGTAATTAAATCTAATTAATTAATTTTAGTTTTTTTTTAGATTTAAGTTGCATATATCTACCAATAGATGGAGCCAGATAACTTTAAAAAATGAATGAAAATTATTTATAAAGGACTTTCTGCAATATAGTGAAAAAAAAAATAGGAATTGACTTTAATTTTTTTTATATATATTACTTGTTAGAAGTGATGCCCCCCTCCCCTTCTACAGCAAAAAAGGAGGGGCTGATAAAAATTTAATTAAATTCTTTGTATTATGAAACTAAAATATGACATAACATAGTAAAGCAAGATACATAAGCATAAATTAAGCATTTGGTAAACAATAAAAAAATTAAACGTTGTTATAAACAAATTAAGACAATATTTTATGACATGGTGTGCAAATATCATGAAAACTTTGTCTATCGAGTTAAAAGTAACAAAATGTTATTGTTTAAAGTGAAGAAATGGGCTTAGAGAATACAGTTAATATTTCAAATGCATCAGTTTTTTTCGAATAAATAATGATTCGTAATCTTCAAGATAATTTATGATTTTTCCACTTCGACCAGGTCTTATAAATTACAATGCTGTACCAATGTGTGCGAATTTGTAGAGAGAAGATTTAAAGATGTTATTATTCTGTTTGAGGACAAGTAGTTGCATAATGAAAAATGATTATCCAATTTAAGAGAAGATGGATATCATTCTGTTAGAGGACAAGTAGTTGCATATAGAAATGATTATCTAATTTAAGAGAAGATAGATATCATTCTGTTAGAGGACAAGCATAAGGAAATGATTATCTAATTTCTCCATTATATGTGTTACCTCATGGATAAATAGCTCCACGTGCATAAAAGTAAAACAAAAAATGAAGTGGAAGCCAACGCTCGATAATATAAACATCCTGTTTGCGAGGTGAGCTGGCTGGAGGGAGAAAGCAATGTAACACCAGCAGAGGGCGTTTGGTTTTCGAATAAAGGAGTTGTTTTTTTTTTTTTTACAGTCCACTATGTGTTTTTATTCTTAGACCATAACAATGTGCATTTTTCAATTATTTTTTTTATTTCAGATGCCCTAGCCTTTCTGCCTCGAAACACTAACTCATCCATTCAGTATCTTCTCTATACCCCAGATCACCCCCAAGAACCTTGCTACCTGGAACAGAACCAAGATGCTCTTGAACGATGTCCTTTCAACTCCTCTTATCCGATGAAGTTTTTGATATATGGATTCACCATAGTATTATCACCGGACAACCAATTTATAGTAAGATCTATAGCGATTTTACACTTATAAAGCTAGTACTCTGGAACATATAGCTATTTATATAGCGATTTTTCAACTGTAGGATAGCGCTGTTAAAAATGGAGACATCCATGAAATAACGACACATAGACTTGTCATACTGCCAGGTATAATCATTGCCTACAAATCTTTCAATATAGCAGTAAATGCCAGTGAGATTATCAAAACTTACTTTATCAGGCAAGATTACCACGGCTTCATATTTTACTTAAAGTGAGATCTCCAATAAATTTACGGAACCTTGATCCGCCAAAACTTTGAAACGGCATGAGGTTGTATGTGAAGAAGATTCTTTGCAATGTGATTGAAGCAATTATTTTGAAGTGGCGAAACCATTTTGTAGTGGGCGAAACTTGTTTTGTCCTATGCATACTACTCATTCTGCCCTTTTAACTTTAAGATATTGCAATATCCAGTGCTTCGCAATCGCAATAAGCAAACAATAAGTCAGTCTATTAAGTACTGCGGTGGGGATTTAAGGCTAGTACTCTGGAACATATAGCTATTTATTTACCGATTTTCCAACGATAGGATAGCGTTGCTAAAAAGGAAGATATCCCTGAAATAATGATAAATACACTGAAGTGACAAAAGTCATGGAATAGCAATATGCAAATTTTCAGATGGCAGTAGCATCGCGTAGAACAGGTATAAATGCGCAGTGCTTTCGCAGAGCTTTCATTTCTGTTCAAGTTATTCATGTGAAGAGGTTTTGACGTGATGATGATCGCACGACGGGAATTAACAGACTTTGAACGCGGAATATTAGTTGGAGCTAGACGCATGGGTCATGCCATTTCGGAAATCGTTAGGGAATTCAACATTCCTAGATCCACTGTGTCAAGAGTGTGCCGAGAGTATGAAATTTCAGGCATAACATCCCACCATGGACAGCGCAGTGGTCGACCGCCTGCACTTAACGACCGAGACCGGCGACGTTTTCAAAGAGTCGTAAATTCTAACAGACAAGCAACACTGCGTCAAATAACCGCAGAAATCAATGTGGGACGTACAAGGGACTTGTCTGTTAGAACTGTGCGGAGAAATTTGGCTTTCTTGGGCTATTCCAGCAGAAGATCGACTCGAGTGCCTTTACTGACAGAACGACATCACTTGCAGCGACTCTCGTGGGCACGTGAGCATATCGGTTGGTCCCTAGATGAATGGAAAACCGTGGCCTGGTCCGATGAGTCACGATTTCAGTTGGTAAGAGCTGATAGTAGGGTTCGAGTATGGCGCAGACCCCACGAAGCCATGGACCCAAACTGTCAGCAAGGCACTGTTCAAGCTGGTGGTGGCTCCGTAATGGTGTGGGCTGTTTTTTCATGGCATGGACTTGGTCCTCTGGTGCGACTGGACCGAACATTGACTGGAAATGCTTATGTTCAGCTACTTGGAGATCACTTGCAGCCATTCATGGACTTCATGGACCCAAACAACGATGGGATTTTTATGGATGACAATGCGCCATGTCACAGGGCCACATTTTTATGTCACCGGGCCTGTTCGCGATTGGTTTGAAGAACATTCTGGACAATTCCAACGAATGATCTGCCCACCTAGATCGTCCGACATGAATCCCATCGAGCATTTATGGGACATCATCGAGAGGTCTGTTCGTGCCCAAAATCCTGCACTGTCAACGCTTTCACAATTATGGACGTCTATCGAGACAGCATGGCTCAATATTCCTGCAGAAGACTTCCAACGACTTGTTGAGTCCATGCCACGTCGAGTTGCTGCACTTCGCCGGGCGAAAGGACGGCCGACACGATATTAAGAGATATCCCATGACTTTTGTCACTTCAGTGTAGATTAGATTTTTATTTAAGTTGCATGTATCTAATAATAGATGGCGCCAGATATGAGAGTAAAATTTCAACTTTATTTGTAAAGGACTTTTCTGCAATATAGTGAAAAAAAAGTAGGAATTGACTTAAATTTTTTTTATATTACTTGTTATTTGTTAAATCATAATAGACATAAAAATTAGCAATCAATATAAATATAAAAGCAAATAAAATATTCTTTCGAAAAGTATATAATTTTTTCCCATACATTATAAATTCTGTTACTGCACACTGTAGTTAAAATTATGTAAATAATTAAATAAATCAGAAAGACAATCATGACAGACATGACTACACTGATTTTCAAGGAAATGAAAAACTCAGAAAATCTTACAAAATGTGAATTAATTTTTTTAACAGGGAAAGAAATCTGAACGATATCAGAACATTCTGAAAACAAATAAATAAAATAATTTTCTCAGTAAAACAGAATAAAATCATTGAATCTTTTTTATCAATATATAAAAAAAAACCTTCATATCGATCGTAATACTTGAGTATAAAGCAAGCTACAAAATGATATATAAATAACTTTGGAATTGGTACTGGTATAATCACAAAATTTTTATTGAAATTTAATTTCAAGGCAATTGTTTACCAAAATATTTATAGCAGTATTGTTTAAAATTTATTTATTTTATGTTTAGTGGTCCATATTTTTTTGCAGGTCATGAAAGATCAAATGCTATCATTGTATGACTACAATGTTATAGTTGTGAATTGGACGAACTTCAACCAACCACCCTACCTACTAGCTTCTCTTAATGCCGAATTAGTGGGTCGGCAATTGGCCAATCTAATAAAATATTTAGAGGTAAGATTGCACATATATTGTACGACAATTTTATTTTGTACTTTAAATCATAATTCATCATATCATAATCATCAATTAATAATCCTTGTTTAATGATATTTTCATCATAACCAACCACCGTACACAGCAGCTACTGTTAACACTGAATTAGTGGGTCGGCAATTGTCCAATGTAATAAATTATTTACAGGTAAGAATAAACACATTTTATACAAGAATTTTATTTTCTGGTTTATATCATAATTCATCATATCATAATCATCAATCAATAATCATTGTTTAATGATATTTTCATCATAACCAACCACCGTACACAGTAGTTACTGTTAACACTGAATTAGTGGGTCGACAATTGTCATCTAATAAATTATTTACAGGTAAGAACGCACATTTTTCTATGACGATTTTATTTCAGGATTTAAATCATAATTTTTTTCAATGTCATTATACTCTTTTCAATAGCAAAGTCCCATTATAATGTTATTTGCGAAGAGCTACTGCGATTTATGTATTTTTTCTAGATACTTTAAATAGTTTATAGTTTTGTATAAGCTTGCACATTACATTTTGTTTTATCAATTTAATTAATCAGTTAAATTAAAAATAAAAATCAAGGCAAGTTTAATAAAATATATAATTTTATTTTATCCCAACTATGTTTAAAAGACACTGAAACTCTCTAGAAATTTTCCCGTCTATATTTACCGATAAAAGAACCTATCAATGGCAAAAAAAAAAAATAATAATAATAATAATAATAATAATAATAATAAAAAAATAAAAAAAAAATAGTAAAATTAGAAATTTGCTAGCTTTTTTTAACAATGTTTTTTGAGTCCTGTTTTTTGCTTTAAACTAGCAAGTAAACAGTGGAAAATCTAATGATTAGATTAAAGCATGGATGTATGGGCGTGGAGTTATTTTATATTTGCATAGAGTAAATAATTTTTTTTACTCTAACACTTTTCACACTTTTGTAATAATTTATGAAATGTAGCAGTATTTCTTCAATTTCAATTTATTTCATTAATCTGATTTTTTTACAGGCCAATAAAGGAGTGTATCCTCAAAATGTCCATCTCATCGGTCACAGTTTAGGAGCACATCTGGCAGGATCTGCCGGAAAAAACACACCAAATCTGGGAAGGATAACTGGTAAGAATCGAGGAACATTTCAAACTCATATGCTATCGTTTATGCATATTTCAAATGATCATAACATAATTAATATGTGATATAAAAACAGTATTTAATTAGTCTCTAACAAAAATGTGAGAATGATATGTTTATATCTCGATATTAAGTGTAATCTTGGACTGGAACCATCAGAAGTTCTGAGAGCTGAGTATCAAGGAACATTTTATACACACACGCTATCGTTTATGCAATTTTTCTATGATCATAACTCAATTGGTGTATGTGTAAAAATATCTCATTATTTTGTTGTTGTTGTTATCGTGTCCATAGATTTAAATATTATTATTAAAATTAGATCGAGTCAAAAGTCTTCACGATAGCGCCCGCAAGCAACGGCGCCGCTTCATTATACAGGACATCTCTTAAGTTGGCCTTGATTGGCACCATACCCAATTGCAAAACATGGGGAGTGAGTGCTGGGCATTCTAGAATGTGCTAAGGTGTTAGGAAAGCGTTGAGGCAATTTCTGCAGGGGATGTATTCCCTGGTCTTGTCTGGGAGAATCTTCATCCCTCTGTAATGATTAGTTTTGAGTCTGCTAATAACTGATGTCAACTTCCTGGGGCAGTTGAAGTCCGTGAATCTCATTATTTTCTGACAAATATTAAAAAATGATATATTTATATCTCGATGTTAGATGTAAACTTGTATTGGAACTATCAGGAGTTAGCGAGCTCTGTAACTGAACTAGTCTGGCTGATTGCAATTCCTGAAAACGAGTCGAACTGAAAGTTAAAGCGCTTATCCCGAAGAGGTACATGATAAATCCATAAGATGGAAAGTTCATTCTTTAAGTTCGGGAAAGCCGTCTTTGAGGATGTTCGTTCTAAATCGCAATGGCACTAGGCGCCAACAAAGGCCTACCTAAGTGAGAGGGGTCTTTTGAAAAGTAGAAGACCAGGGTTCATGAATCACAGATGTGAAAATACAAATTTCAAGGCTTTCAGTAAAATTTTAATTCAATCGAATCTTACAAAAAACATGTAAAAATAGATGACGTTTAATATTAGCTAGAAATAATGGGTACATAAAGACATGCAATTAAAAACATGCGTTATAAAAAAACAAATACTTAACACAATTTGTATTTTGAATGAAAAAGAAGAAAACACTTTTAAAGTGCTGATGCACCGAAATTAATGAAAAGTATAATTTTCCACATCTGGTTCTAAAAATATCCTTTCATTTTGTTTTGATGATTTTGCTCAAATAATCAATATTGTTTCCATTATTTTCATTGAATAAAAATTGCACGAAAAGATAATTCTCACGTCCTTTTCAATTTAATAAGAGTATGATGCAATATATTAACTAATTATACTTATGCAATGTGACATAAGTAGGATTTGATGATATATGTGGTCATGTCATCTCAAATGTGATTTGATGCGATGCGATTGAAATGTGATCTGATGTCAACAAAAAACGAACCTAAATTTTGACTAAGAACAAGTTCAAAAATATATGATTGATTGCATTTTGCTTCTGATTTCCGCATGCAGGAATTTGCATTGAGTGAACATTTGTATATTCCCATATGCATTGAATCGTGACGGCATTCTTCTAAAAGAGTATGCTCACACGTGATAAATTGAAATACAGTAGAACCTCTGTAAGTCGAACTTCAAGGGAGACGCCAAATAATTCGAGTTATAGAGTTTTCGAATTGCGCGGATTTTGTAAGGAAATATTCGCCTTGTAGAGGTCTAGATTCTTTCTGATTTTTTTTGAGTTAGAGAGGTAAAATAAATAAAAATTCAAGTTAGAGAGGTAATAAGCATGTTTATTTGCAACTTAAAAGTTATATTATGTACTACAATGAAAAATCAAAATAATTCAGAAACAACCTTAAAATTAAAAATATTATGTATTAAAAAAGTCAGTTATTATTATTTGTTATTATTATTTTTTTGCTTTAGACAATTCGATCGTTGTCTATATATAGCACTATCTAAGCTACTATAAAGAGCAGAAAATTCTTTTTCTTCCGAGTTGCTATTTCATAGAATTGGTTATTTTATTTACTATTTACTCATACATTGTTTTCTAAGAAACAAAGACGTGCATTGTAGGCAAATTCTTATAGTCGGCAACTTACTTTTCTTCGAGCTATAGAGGTAATTAGTTTCAAATGATCGAGTAGTAATGGTTGTAAAAAAGGTTGTAAATGAAACATTGTTAATGTTCGAGATACAGAGGTACAACTTTTTTTTTTCGAGTTACGGAGGGAAAATATATACCAAATTGGCTTGTGGGGATTGACTCATTATTTCGACTTATAGAGGATTGAAATTTCGAGTAATGGAGGTTTTGTGGCTTGAAGGGAAGAGAACAAAAAATTTTTTCGAGTTATGGAGGTTTTCGACTTATCGAGGTTATACTGCATATCACAAATTTTAGATTTTTTTATTTAATAATATTTTTTTAGTTTACTGTGTACTATTAAACATTTGACATTTCTTTTTGCCAATTTAGGTCTGGATCCCGCTGCTCCGCTTTTCGGCCCATTGACAATATTTCACAGATTGACCTACACTGACGCGAATTTTGTCGACGTCATTCATTCCAGCAATCTTACATACGGTGAGTTGACTGTTCATACAATTCAATTGATGTTTCGTGCTTTCCATTGGGAATCAATTGAAATGAGAGTAGTGAAAAAGTTTTTTTTCTCATGTTCATAAAGCTTTGATATTGAAGGCTATACTGTAGAGACTACACTGTAGATAATTTCATCATCAATGGATTCCTGCACATGTCAACATTGAGGGCAAAGAATGCGCTGACTTTTTAGCCAAAGAAGCCAGGGACAATGATCAACCCAGGACTACCATCACACTTGCAGATGCTAACGCTGTTGCCGAAAGCCGACCAATTCCTCATAACTTTAAGAAGCCACTAATCACGGCCTTCAACTGCCTTAGGAAGTTGACATCTGTTATTAGCAGACTCAGAACTAATCATTACAGAGAGATGAAGATTCTCCCAGACAAGACCAGGGAATACATTCCCTGCAGAAATTGCCCCAACGCTTTCGTAACATCTAAGCACATTCTAGAGTGCCCAGCACTCACTTCCCATGCTTTGCAAGTGGGTATGGTGCCAATCGAGGCCAACGTAAGAGAAGTCCTGTATGGTAAGCGGTGCCTTTGCTAGCGGCCGCTATCGTGAAGACTTTTGACTTGTATGTAACAATATTTTAAATCCATGGACACGATAAGAACAACATTGAATTGAAAAAAAAGCAAAAATGTTTTTTTAATTTTTTTAAAAAGGTACATTCTGTCATTGAATAAAAATAGCAAAATATTCTCTTTTAATAAGAGTTTACATCCAAAACATTCATTGCCTAAAAAAAAAAAAAAGGTTTCTCATTTATCTTCTATTAGAATGCGTCATTCCAATTCCTGTAAAGTATCGAATAAGTACATAAATACATACTTCCTTTTAATTAATTAATTGATACATTTTAATATTATTTTTTTCAAATATTTTGTTAATTCATTTATTGAGAAAATGATCCTTTGTTTTGTCATTCATATTCACAGTATAATTATTAAAATAATTGTTCACAGTGTAAAAGACTTAAAAAAGACTTCGTTTGACATCTTTGCGTCAAACAGGGACTTTTGGCAAGATATTTAATAATGACTCCAAAGCAAAGACAATTATGGGACAAGGACACGAAGTATTTATTACAAACTTTTATGAAAACAAGTAATTTTAAAGTCAATTCCTACTTAGGACAACAAAGAAAAACTTTATTTTAGTTACTTTTTAAGTTGAAATTTTCCAATCACATCTAGCGCCATCTATTGGTAGATACATGCAACATAAATCTAAAAAAAAAAATTAACTTAATTAATTAAACTTAATTAATGAATTAAAATTTTTTTAAATTTGAATGAATGAATAAAAAGTATTTTGTTAACGATTGAAAATTTTAACAAGATATATAAATATATAGATAGAGAATGTGAACTAATAGTAGGAATTGAAAAATTATTATCATTCGGGGAAACCTTATAGCTACAAATTCATTATCTAAGAGTTATTTATTGAGAAAGGGGAATACTTGGGGCCAGCTAGCTTCCTTATAGAAAAACTCTCGAACCTCACGGATCCCATAGTTTTGATCTTTCAACTATTTTTGAATTTCAAAATAGCTGACGTTGCCGTGCCCAGCTACAGAAAATCTAAAATTTTTAGCTTTTATACATGGAATTATAGCGTTCATGAATATATCCATCATCTTAAATTTATAACTCACTTTATTTCAATTCCTTCTATTAGCGCACACTCTCCCTATAATACTGTATAAAATACTTTTTATACATCCACTCAAGTTCAAATAAATTTTTTTTTTAACTTGTAGGGGACGACACCTGATGTTAATACAGATTTTACAAATATTAATTCAGTAATTAAATTTAATTAATTAATTGCAGCTTTTTTTAGATTTAAGTTGCATATATCTACCAATAGAGGGCGCCAGATAAACTTAAAAAAATGAACGAAAATTATTTATAAAGGACTTTCTGCAATAGAGTGAAAAAAAGTAGGAATTGACTTTAAAAATTCTTTTTTTATATTCTTCATGATTGTGACGAATTTCAGTTTGGTGAATATTAGTAGAAAAAATATCGTTAAAAAGCGCCAAGGAGTTCAAGAGAAAATGTTGCACGTGGATGCAAAATATTGACAATAATCAAGAATTATGTTTTTCCAAATTGTAAAAAAAAAAAAAAAAAAAAAAAAAAATGCTATTAATAACTATTTATAAGTGAAATTTTTTTTCCAAAGCATAATATATATGAGTTCTATAAAATATAATATCTGAAGATAACCAAAAAATATATTTAAAACAACTCAATCGCTTAAATTTTAAAAATATTGTGTTCGAAACAGTTAACTTTAATTTAAAAACAATTCTTAAATCATGACATCAAATGGCACTAGATACCATGAGGTAGTACCAAACAAACGTGCTTATGAGAAAAATGGTTTTTATTTAAATAAAAAAATAACTAATTTGGTTTTGTTCGTTATATTTCTCTAGACGCAAAATTAAAGAAAAATCAGAGAAAAAAATTAGAAAGCTAAATTCTATAGTTTCATTGAAATATCGGAACTAGAATCACGGGCGGCAAATTCTAGAATTCCGAATAAGATTCAGAAATAACGACAAAATAAGGATACAAAAGCAGTGTAAAGTGATTTAAAACACGCATAAACAAGTAATATAAAAAAAAAATTTAAGTCAATTCCTACTTTTTTTTCACTCTATTGCAGAAAGTCCTTTATAAATAATTTTCATTCATTTTTTTAAGTTTATCTGGCGCCCTCTATTGGTAGATATATGCAACTTACATGTAAAAAAAAACTAAAATTAATTAATTAAATTTAATTATGGAATTAATATTTGAAAAAACTGTATTAAACATCAAGTGTCATCCACTACAAGTTCAAATGTATTTGAAATTGAGTGGATGAATAAAAAGTATTTTATTGACGATTGAAATTTTGAACAAAATATATATAGGGAGAGTGTGAACTAATAGAAGGAGTTGAAAAAAAAAATTGAAGTGGAAGCCAGCGCCCGATAATATAAATATTTTGTTTGCGTGGGTGAGCTGGCTGGAGGGAGAAAGAAATGTAACACCAGCAGAGTGCGTTTGGTTTTCGAATAAAGGAGTTGTGTTTTTGTACAGTCCACTATGTGTTTTTATTCTTAGACCATAACAATGTGCATTTTCAATTATTTTTTTTATTTCAGATGCTTTAAGTTTATCTGGCGCCATCTATTGGTAGATATATGCACCTTAAATCGAAAAAAAAAAAAAAAACGAAAATTAATTAATTTAATTTAATTAATGAATTAATATTTGAAACAACTGCATTAACCTCCAGTGTCATCCACTACAAGTTCAAAAAAATGTATTTGAACTTGAGTGGATAAATAAAAAGTATTTTATTGACGATTGAAAATTTGAACAAGATGTATATAGAGATAGTGTAAACTAATAGAAGGAATTGAATAAGGATATAAAAACAGTATAGAGTGATTTGAAACATGCATAAAAAAGAAAATAATGGATACAAACAAAAACAGGAAGTGTCCAGAATTGTTAGCGTTAAAAGAATAAGTTTTACAAGTTATTCCTATTAGCAATGGTACTAGCTTAAAATCTACTCAACCTCTCCGTCAACCTGGCAAATCGTCGTCGTCCATTTCCAATCCCATCAAATTTCAACTCATTATAAAACCACATGAAAAGCCATTGAAATATATACTGCCCTCCAAAAGTTAAGGAACAACATGTTTTTCGAAGCTCACTATAAAAAAATGACAGTAACAATAAAATTTATAGTTTATATAAATGATAAAAACGAACTTTATACAAATTTATGCAAAACCATAGCTGCCACTTTTTTTTATCAAAAATAACAAGTATATATAAATGAGAGAAAAATATGCAAATATCAGGCTTTCGTATTTACGCGTGTAACTTTTGTTGATTTACAACTTTTGTTAGCAGATTCTTTGACAATAGGCAGTGGGGTCCCACAATGTCTGAGAGAAGCCGTTTGCCCGATTCATTAAAATGGCGGTCGGTCGGATGGATGGAATTGAGATTGTCCCAGGCTGATGGTGCTAGGCGTCTTAATGTTTCTCGCATTGTGGTCCACCGTCTCTGGAATCAATATCAAACCGAAGCATCTGTGTCCAGAAGACATGTTCCAGGTCGACCACGACCTACAACACCAGCAGAAGACCGTTTTATAGCTCTTTCGGCCCGAAGGAGAAGAAGCATCTCTGTGCCTCAACTTGTTGTAGACCACTCTGTAGCATCAGGGAGAAGAATATTCGCTATTACGGTGCGAAAGCGTCTTCATAATTCAGGTCTCTATGCAAGACGACATGTTGTGCGTGTCCCCCTCAACGGACGACAGAGAAGGGCCCTCTTATCTTGGGAAAGAGAACACGTTTCCTGGACCAGACAGCAATGGGCTCCTGCACTCTTCACAGACGAGTCCAGATTCACACTGGAGAGCAATACAGGACGTCTGCTGATCTGGAGGGAACAAAGCACCAGATATCATCAATCCAACACTGTTGAAAGACACAGTTGCAGAGGTGGCGGAATAATGGTTTGGGCAGAGATCTCACTCGATGGTCACACTTACATGCATGTGTTCCAGGGTGGAACTGTGACTGGTTTGAGATATCAAGATGAGATCCTTGTCCACCCATATGCCGGTGCAACTGGCATTGTTTTCATTCTGATGGATGACAATGCACGACCTCACCGAGCTGTAGTTGTTGAGGAATATCTTGAGGGTCTTGGTTTGGAGCGAATGGAATGGCCAAATCTATCTTCAGATCTGAATCCGATAAAGCATCTCTGGGACTATCTTGGTAGACTGGTTGCTGCTTTAAGTCCTCCTACAAGGTCTTTAGGAGAGCTGGAACAAAGCTTACTCCATGTCTGGTCATCGCTTCCCATTTCGGTAACCCACAACTTAATTGACAGCATGGAAAGTCGATGTCGCCAATGCATTCAAGCTAGGGGTGGACATATCCCTCATTAAAACTCATTTTTGTTATGTTTCTATGACATTTTACCACATAAAACTGTGATTATTATTTTTTCCAAGAATGGACTTCTCCAGCGAGATTTTTTTTTTTTTTTTTTTTTTGTTCTAAATAATTTTTGTTGTTTTCTTATGTAAACTTCTATGTTGCAGTCAATGCATAATTGTTTTGTGCACATGTCAACCAAATTTGGTGTCTCTACATTCATTCATTTGCAAATTAGGCGCAAAAAACCGGTTGTCCCTTAACTTTTGGAGGGCAGTATGTCCATATAAAAGTTTTAATTCCTTACTACCTGTATTTTTTTTTTCAGGTTTAGGTCTTTACGCACCGCTTGGAGATATAGATTTTTATCCTAATGGTGGAGCAAAGCAACCCCAATGCCAATCAGTAGAAAGTAACTATATTCCATTTATCTTTTAATGAATATTCTATTCCAGTGGTTCTTAAAACTTTTTGTAGTAGGAGCGCATTTAAAATCCTATAAATAATTACAGGCGCACTATATAAAATTCCTTAGAAATATGTTATAATAATTAAATCAAATATTATGTAAAAAATAATACGATAAAAATCAAATAAAATGAAGCATATCTTACATTTATCCCTTTTTGTGTATATAAAAAACAAGAGCTTCTTTTGTCCTAGCGACTTCTTGAATGTTTAAGCATATAATTAAAAGGCAAACTCTCATATTCTTGTCAATACATTGAAATTTCCTCTCTTTTTACATTTAATTGTGGTGAGGGAAGAAAATCATAATTCCCATAAATATTATGTTGAAAATTGTAGTAAAATGTTCGAAGCGTTTTTTATTTATTGATACATGTTCTTTTTTTATAGAAATCTAAATAGTTTCAAGAAACAATTCCTGATGTTTAATCTTCATTTCACGATCAGTGGATACAACTGTCAATTCTACTTCTGTTAATATTAAACCAAAATCAATTGAACTTTTCATGAATGAGGGATATATTCTAATGTGTGAATATTTTCTTCTTCCTCTTACAAGTTAGTATTTAAAATATTGAGCTGTCGAAATATATCGGCCAAATACCGAAACGCTAATTTGCTCACAAAACACAAAAAATTACTAGAGAGCTTTTGCATAATAGTTCCACGTGCATAAAAAGGTTAAAAAAAAAATTGAAGTGAAAGCCAACTCCCGATAATAGAGAGTTTTTGCATAAAGTTTTTTTATCGTCCGATATTTTTCTTCCTAGCGAAGCATGCTCATAGGAATAGCTCAATAGTGCAGTATTACAGATACGCATGCGCAACAGGTACAATGTTTCCTATGAGCGTGCGCGCTAGGAAGAAAAAAATATCGGACGATAAAAAAACATTATGCAAAAACTCTCTATTATCTTTGCTTGGATAGACACGGGTAAGTACTTTTACCTCTTGACAGCCCTCTACCCTCCTTTTGTAAAGGCAGTCACCTGTGTTATGAATTCATGTCGATACAAAGCTTTTCGAATAAACGCGGTTTGACAGGTCTTTTAATAAAAATTACCTTCTGAACTACTTGACGTAAAACTTCTCTAATTTTTCTTTCAATGTTTTTGCCATCAAGGATCCTTTATGAAGAAAGAAATTAGCTATGATAACACATCCCTTTTTCAATTCCTTCTATTAGCTCACTCTCTCCCTATATATATCTTGTTCAAATTTTCAATCGTTCATAAAGTACTTTTTATTCATCCACTCAAGTTTAAAAAAATGCATTTGATCTTGTAGTGGATGGCACTGGATGTTAATACAGTTTTTTCAAATATTAACTCATTAATTAAATTTAGGTTTTTTTTTTTATTTAAGTTGCATGTTATCTAAAAATAGATGGCGCCTGATAAACTTAAAAAAATGAATGAAAATTATTTATAAAGGACTTTCTGCAATATAGTGCAAAAAAAAGTAGGAATTGACTTTAAAAAAGTTTTTTCTAATATTACTTGTTTTTACAAAAGATCGAAAGCACTTAATCACCCTACCACGAAAAGAGCGTCATTTGTACAAATGTTGAATTGTTGAAATTTTAACAAACGACTTCTATGTTAAGATCCTTTTATGAAGATAAATATTCAAAATGAGGTCCTGAATGGTCGAGTGTCTAGTGCTCTAGCGTTTGGTGCCACAGGTTTCGGGTTCGAGGGGGTGTCATCGGTTCGGAATCCACTTTAAACCGTAGGTCCCAGTCTTGTCTTCAGATTTAGTCAGTCTTCAGCCCTCGTGGATCTTAGCTAATTTGAAGCTGTATATTACCATTAGGCATGGCTTAGTAGTCCGCGACGGGGTCTTCTGGACTTGGTACGCCTTCCTGCACCAGGGAGATTAGTAACAACAACAAATATTCAAAATGGTAAAAACGTCCTTACATTTTGTAGACGCACTTAATTCTTTACAGAAAAGAAACTTATTTACTATTTGATCTCCATTCATTAATAAAACGAACAAATGCCAAGAGTTGCCCTCGTCGGTAATATCTGTTGATTCATGAACTTGCAATACAAAATTTGAATACTGAAGTGTGTTACTGCATACATTTTTCTCTAATATCAGAAAGAGTTTCTTAACACGCCTGTTAACTGTATCGTAGAACAGAGGAATCTTGCTAATTTTTATTGCGGCTTCATTTCCTAGCATTACCATGACCAATTTTTATGCATGCAGGCAAAATAAGTGAATCACTTAAAGTATGAACTTCCATAATTTTTTGCTATCAGTTTCGAGACTTGATAAAAATGGATTTGAGCTTTATCAGAAACAGAAATTACACTTTAAAAAAGAGTTTACCAATTTTATTTGCTGTTCAGATAATCTCTTGAAATAATTTATGGATTTATTTATCTCGTAAATTAGAATGCATAATTTTAAAATGTTTACTCAGTGATTAATTTGCCTTTGAAATCCACGTTAAACATAGCGGCAAAGGAGATCTTCACTTCCGGTCCTAGGGAAACCAAAGATTAAATAACTTTCATCATATTTGAGAGTAGCCAGTAATAATGCTTTCTTACTTGCAGTTAGTATTTATACACTTCCAAAATCTTGATCCTTTTGTATCAGGCTACTTTTCAAGAAATTTACTTTATTTGTATGTATTTATCTGAACAAAAGTAATACGCACACAATATCTACTTCCCACACTATCAAAATAAATAATATTCTCAACAAGAATACTACATCTGCTACCAAGCCTCGTAGTTACATTTTCAAAAGGTTAACTTCCCTAATATTACTTACAGATGACGGAGTTTCATAGGCTATAATAGAATTTTCTTTAACATTGAAAATCGCAATCGCTAGCGCTCCAGTAGTAAACCATGGGAGGTACTGCTAGAAAACTTTTTCTTTGGCGCATTATCGTTTTTTGGCGAATTTTTATATGAAAAAAAAAACACGCTTTTAGAGTTAATCAAACTAAAAAGTAAAAATTAATTGTTAACATAAGAATAAAATGACTGACGAGAAAATGAATGTCCCTGTTCTAAAAGCGTGGGGAGCTCGATATCAATCGTTATAATTTTTCACTACTTTCTATCCGAAACGCAGAGTTAGTTTAAAAATGTCATACAAAGCGCCCCACGCTTTTAGAACAGTGACATTCATTTTCTCGTCAGTCATTTTATTCTTATGTTAATTATTTTTTACTTTTTAGATTGATTAACTCTAAAAGCGTGTTTTTTTAGTTTTTTAAACTATAATATTTAAATGTGGTCCCGGTACGGAGGACTGGAACTATAGTTCTTACAATAATTTAATTGTGTGTAAAACAAAGGCTAAATGCGAATCTGTCGAGCCAGCCAGGATTCGAACAGGGAATCTCCTGATCCGTATCAAAATATTTTAGTGCCGTCGGTTCTTGATAAGTCTACAACGTTTAAATTAAATCTTATCGCTTAAAGTAGGGCAAAATCGAGCCCAAAGAGTCAGTTATATACAAACAAACATACAGGTGAAACTAATAAAAACGTATTAAAAAAGACAAAGCAACTCGAAAGCTGTCTTTAAACGGGGAACCTCACAAGAAAAAGAGTAAATAATTTAATGAAACTTGTATAATTCATTAATACAACCCTTAAAAAGAGATTACTTGGTTTAGATGCAAACCAAGTTGATACAGTGTGATTAAAATTATAAATCAATATCAAGTTGGTACATTTTTCTAACTACCTGTACCCTTCATTGACGCTTATAAAAAGCAATTTTGTATAAAGAATGAAAAAGGTTATAATAAAAGCTATTTTTCTTAAGAAAAAATGACATTTAATGTACTGCAAATGTAGAATTTTTGTGATTAAAATGTGCGATTTTTTTTTTTTTTGCTTATTGTAAGCTTTTCCATAACTACCTTCGTTATATATTAAATACCGTTGCTACCTGTTAGTTTAGTATTAGTTTTTTATAGGATATATAATTTTTACAAGCAAATTTCAATTGCAAGAAAATTTTACTAATTCTATTAGAGTACACGAAATACTGAAAATTGTAAATAATAATAATAATAATAATAATAATTCAAAATCATTTTTTACAGATACGTAAGCTCAACTTACCATACAATTTATATTAATTTATATTATTAAATGTATTATTATTTATTTTCTAAATCCATTAGTAAAGTTGAAATTAACGAAATTGCGGCAAACACTCAGCAGTTGGAAATTTTTGGGCCTAAATGATAATGCAGCTATATTGAATTGCTTAAATTGCTTGATGGTTATTGCGACAAAGCAGGCCACCAGACTACTCAAACCACTGTCTACTACCAGCCAGGATTTTACATCATCACGGGGCTGTTAATTACATTACATATATTTATTTCAGATTCCGTAAGTTGCAACCATAATGCTGCTCCACAATTCTTCCTGCAGTCCATCAACACGACCAAGTGCCTCTTCCGGTCAGTGCAGTGCACCCACTACAACGACTTCCTGGATGGGCAGTGTCCTCCAAACTCATCAACAACAGATCTCATGGGATTTCCAGCTCAGAAAATCCCTGGTTTAGCTCCCAAATCCAAATTTTATCTGAGAACTATGGAAGATTCACCATATTGTCTACAAGATGGGGATGAACCTGCTTAATTATGTAATCTGGAACAGGGCAAATTCAGCTTTTTAAAGAAAGAAAATGAATTAAAAGACAATTTTTTAGGTGCTATGATTACATTTTTATTGTATAAGTTGTATTCAATAGTATTGTGAATTCTTTCTTAATAGTCATGTATATATATTATTAGCAATAAATCCTGCCATATGCAGCATTATGACAAGTAGAAACTTATTTTACTCTGATGTGACCATAAATGCATAGATATTCGATGTGCTTGTATTAAAGTTTGAAAATAACAAGTAAGATGTGTTTTGATAGTGATATTTTAATCTACATGAATTTTTACAGTTTGCGTATGAAATTATTAGAAAATGCTTTTTATTCTTCTTATCTTGCTGGCATGTCCTTGTTATGAAATTTTCGATGTTCTATGTAGATATTTGATGAGCTTTGTATTAAAGTTTGAAAATAGTATACATATGAGAGGTTGTTTTAAAATAACTTTTTGGTTTACATGAGTTTTTACAATTTATTTATAAAATCATTAGAAAATGCAACTATTTTTTTCCCTAGTTGATTAGCTTGTTCTTATTATGAAATTTTTATTATAGTTAAACAAAATAAACTAATAGTTATTTATGAAATTATTTTTCAATAAAAGAAGAAAAAATTACACAGAACAATAAAAAATTGTTAAACGAAAAATAACAGATAAAAAGAGAAAATCAAATTCAGACAAACTAAGTAAAAAAGCTTAAGAAAGTACTGAAAAAAAATTATTTATGCATAATGCCACTACTAATGTCATCCATTATCTGTATTTTTTTCATTTCATTTATGTTATTACATATTTTTTATATTGCACTTGATTTTATGGTTTCGATTGTTTTGATGGTCAATGAATTTTAATGTAATGTTTTGCGAATAGTTGGCGATGTATAGATTTTGGTGAGTACCTTTTCATTGAAATTTAAAAGCAAATGAAGCAAAATAAATAGCCAAATAGCGCTAAATTGTGCGAAATAAAAGCGTAAGCAACTCTTATCATAGCCTTTTATAGCCTTCATTGAGTGACGAATGATCTTTGATAAATGTCTCTTAATGTTTAATAACTATCTCGAGTTTATCTCCTAGAGCTCTAGATTGCCCAATGACCATGCAGCTAGTGTGCAGCACAGCTGAACTTCGAATCTACTGGCAGCATTGTTGGATTGTTTTATCTTACTTTCAAAGAATATATTGACTTTGTTTGGCGCTGTTTGGACAACACTGGCTCTTGTACCATTAGCCAATGTCCACCAATCGGACTCCAGATCCCGACTCCAATAAAAATATTCAATTCTCGACTCCGGCTCCTTCCCTGTAATCCCAAATATACCAATTTAAGAAATCTCAGATTACAGGACCAAACTTTTCATTTACAAACTATAAACGAAACATAGCTATTTTTAAAAAATACCTTTAAAACAACTTATTAAGGATTTACAAAAATCCTAGGATAATTAAAATCTAACAGTATTTTTGTCCGTTAGAAGAAGAATAAACATAGAAAAAATTTCATAGAAACACAGAATAGAAATATTTCATAGAAATAAAGAAAAAATCTTTGTTTCTTGAAAATTTTAAATAAAAATAAAAGTTTTTACTTTGTTTAAAAAATTTTACTTTGATGAAATAGTGAAGAAATCTCGTTGAGTATCAAGGTGTGAGGCGTAGACCAATCACAGGTTTCAAGGCGCGATGCCCGAGATTTGTGATTGGTTGAGCTTAACGCCTCGCTGCTTAAAGTTTTGATGGGAATTCGGATTGATTAATATCAAATTTCCTTACACCATCATCAACTTTCTACGTTTAGTTCGAAACCACCCTATATGTTTATAGAAACAACGAAATACTGGCAACTGGCGTGCCGATTACGGAGTACCAATTGGGGGAAATACCCCTTAAACCTCCTCATTTTAATTCATAAATATGATTTTAATTTTAATTGGCTGCTTAATTGTTAGTATAAAAAAATTTACAAGCTAAAGTTTCTAAATTAAGTACATGGTACTCAAAAAAGCTAAAAATACTAAAAATAAATAAAAGTAAAATACGAAATAAAAATAAAAATTAAAATAATAAAAAAAAAAAGAATTTAAGTTAAGTTTAAATTCGGTACAATTAGGGACCAGTTGTCGATGACACAAGACTGTTGAAAAAAGTAAACAATGAAGCGCTGAACGGTGGGAGCCATGGTGAAGATATGATAAGCAACCTTTAATAATCCCTCATCACCCCCCTCACCCACCCCTTAAAACAGTTAACAGAACAGATGTTCTTTTTATTTTATTTATTTAGTTATTTATTATTTATTTTTTTTAATAATTTTTTTGATTTTTTTCATTCAATTCTTTTTTTTCTAACAAAAAAAAGGGGTAAAAATGCGAATAAATAAAAACCTAACATGTTACTAGTCGGAAAGATATATTTTAGTTGCACAACGTAGTAGAAATAGCGCAAGCAGGTAAGTTCAGTTTCAAATCCTCAACTCGTGTCAGAGATCTGTTTCTTTACCTTCCGTTTCTTGCCTTTTCAACCTTAATACTGATATACAGATAGAGGTAATATAACAGTGCGAATATTTCTCTGAATTAATGTGTATAAAATGTGTATATATAGATGTGTATAAAATTAAAAATAATTTTAATTAAAGCGAGATTCTGGTAGTAATATAGATATTAATCTTCTTTTGATTTATTTATCTTTCTTTAAATTATTAGTATAAAATAGACTATTTTTTAAATTATTAGATTTCTGTCATAACCGTTACAGAATAGTGTTTGATCAAATGAGAGTTATATTTATTTTAAGGTATGGTTTTCTGTTTTCTTCTGATAATTTGCAATGTTACATGTTACCTTTGAACTTGTTTAGCTCTATTAAAATCTATGGCATGAGCTACAATAGTAAATTAAGTTTTTAAATTACAACTTACATTTAATTTTATATTTTTAGTTGAAATAAATTCAACCAAACTAAATCATAAATTGTACAATGGTACTTTGCAAAATCAAATTACTGAGATCTTTTCAAAGCGCTCTTAAAATGATTGTGGTTTAAAAATTCACTACACTTTAAAAACTCAATAGTATAATTAGTTAATATATTGAACTATTTATTAATTAACATTTATTAATTTTATTTTTAAGGAGTTAATTTTAAGTTTTTAAGGAAATGTATTTAAATATACATGCCCTAATCGGATCAATGTAGTAGATGAAATATATTGCAAATTGGAAAACGGAAACTTAAAATTTATATTTGTTAATAAAAATTTGTTGATTTATCTAATAGTTACAGGTATCATCCGTAAATAAATGATAAAATAAGATTTAAAAAAACCCTACAAAATTTAGTAATTAAAAATTTTGGACATAAAGGGCCATGACCTCAACGCTGCCCTTCTCAACATCTCTATCTACTCACACAGAAGAAAAAAAAATTAAATTAAAAAAAATCATTTACAGAAACAATAATTTACGAAAATTTTAAGATGAAGGTCCAATCAAACAGTTTGTTGGATAGGAATTTATTATACCATCCAGGGCCGGATTTTCCTATAGGCTAACTAGGCTTCAGCTTAGGGCCTCAAGATCAAGAGGGGCCTACATTCAAATTGTTAACAAATTTAGAATGGCATTATTCTAAAAACAGTAAACATTAAAACACTGAATCGAAAATAAGGTGAAATTCTACACTAATAAATATACATTGAATTTGCTTTAATCTTCAATGTATTGAATATATTTAATTTAATTTGATAGAAAGGTTTTTATTACTTGAATTTTGTTTGATTAGTTATTGTTACAAGTACTACATATAGTGCTGAGAATAAATGTCCAAATAAGTGTTCTCGACTTTTTTTTTATTTACTATCCGTGCCACATTTTTTATAAAGATTAGTACCAATGGCAACATGTTTCATTTAACATATTGATATACATCACAGTAATGGTGTATTTTATTATCTCTCATGTAAAAAAATACATCATTACACCATCATACACTTATACATCATATAAATCATCACAAACATAAAAATGGGAGGTGAAGGGGCCTCATAAGTGGAAAAGCCTAGGGCCTCTTTTCATCTAAATCCGGCCCTGAGTACAGCAATAAACGATTTAAAGTATTGGTAAATATTTTACGGTTTTTTTTCCTCCTTTTTTCCAGTGCTTTTATGTTAATATTTATGATGTTATTTTTTGTAACAAATACTATTTTATCATATTCCTCTATGCTTATGTATAAATTCTCTTATACACTCAAGAGCCAAAACATTATGACCACCCCTACATTTTGCAATGAACTCGCCTGGATGACGTGGAAGGCACGTGATCAGGTAGAAGTGGTATTTAACTGCTGCTGGAGAGTCTGAAGAATCATTCTTTCACTTACTTCTGTGTGTGATGGGAAAGGCTGCGGATCTAAGCGACTTTGATAGAGGGCAGATTGTAATGGCTCGAAGGCTTGGAACAAGTATTTCCGAAACTGCACGACTCGTGGGTTGTTCGCGATCTACAGTTGTTAGTACTTATGCAAAGTGGATGATTGACGGTGAAACCAGCAGTAGACGACATGGTGTTGGACGTCCACACGCTATCAAAGAAAAAGGTCGTCGGATACTGTCTCGCATGGTGAAGCAAAAGCGGGGCCAGACAGTGGCTCAGCTGACAGCCCAATACAATGCAGGGCCAAGTAGAATAGTATCGGAGCACACTGTTCAGCGGACACTGTTGGATATGGGGCTACGCAGCAAACGTCCCACTCGTGTGCCTTTGATGACCAAGCGTCATCGCCAACTGCACCTGTGCTGTGCCCGGGAACGTCGTTACTGGTCCATGGATCAGTGGGAGGGAGTTGCCTGGTCAGATGAATCACGGTTTGTCATTCATCACGCCGATGGCCGTATCAGGATACGCCGTCTTCCAGGCGAACAGTTGCTCCCTCACTGTACAGTAGGTCATACGGCGGTATTATGCTTTGGGGGACGTTCTCTTGGGCGTCTCTGGGACCCGTGGTTGTGGTAGAGTAGACCATGAATGCTACAAGGTATCTGAACATCCTTGCGGACCAGTTGCACCCTTAGATGCCTCTGTTTTTCCAGCTGGAAAGGGAATATTCTAACAGGACAACGCCCCTTGTCACAAGGCTAAAATTGTGTTGGAGGGGTTCCAGGAAAATGATGCTGAATTCCAGTTAATGTCCTGGCCGCCTAACTCACTGGATCTCAATCTGATAGAACACATTTGGGATGTCCTGGGACGGCAGCTCAGAGTTCAAAGACCATCAATTCGCAATATCTCGGATTTGCGTGACCGTTGCTTAAACATCTGGTACAATCTGTCTCCGGCCATCTACCAAGGACTTGTGGCATCCATGCCAAGGCGGGTTGAAGCTGTGTTGCACGCCAAAGGTGGGCCAACTCGTTATTGACAAGTGGTCATAATGTTTTGGCTCTTGAGTGTATATATGCACAAATGTTCTTCTATATATACATATTATTCTACTATATATTCATATAATTTTTCTCGGATATACATTAGTTGCCTAAGTTTCAGTGAAAGGAGGTTTTTTTATTATTCATTTATTATAAATATTATTTTTTTAATATTTTTCTATCACAGATCTTACTTAAAACTGATTAGTTTTATTTTAAAAAAATAAATTATTAAAAAAAAATAACTTATCCATTTGTTTTTTATTTGAATCATTTAATTTTGTTAACATCTTAATAGCATTAAAAGGACTGTTAATGAGTAGCAAAAAATTTAATTATTAATTTGCAAGTAAATAAAAAACAAGTATTATAACAAAAAAATTTTAAATCAATTCCTACTTTTTTTTTCATTATATTGCAGAAAGTCTTTTATAAATAATTTTTATTCATTTTTTTAAGTTTATCTGGTGCCATCTATTGGTAGATATATGCAACTTAAATCTAAAAAAAAAAAACTGAAATTAATTAATTAAATTTAACTGCTGAATTAATAGTTGAAAAAACTGTATTAACATCAAGTGTCGTCCACTACAAGTTAAAAAAATGCATTTGAACTTGAGTGGAGGAATAAAAAGTATTTTATGAACAATTGAAAATTTGAACAAGATATATATATAGGGAGAGTGTGAGCTAAGAGAAGGAATTGAAATGATTATATCATTTATCTGCGAACAGTAAATTTTTGCAGTACAACGCTGATAACCTGCTGGGTTATGCAATTTTTTTTTGAAAATGCCCATATATAATTGACAGTAAGAAAATTGCATCATAAGTAACCTTCACAGGTTTTCTTTTAATTGGACGTGTTTTGCTGCAGTCATATACTTAAATTAAGTTAAAATTATTAAAAAAAAGATCGTAAAGTGATATGAAGGTATAAAAGGAAAACTCTTAAGTACTTTTGCTTCATAACTGACAACTGGAAAGCATGGATCTGTATTTTTTCTTGTTAGTAATAGGTTCAGCAACACTACAGATACTACTACAATCTCCTAAAGCAGGTATTGTTTTTTTATGTCTGAAATATTTCACAAATAGAGGTTTATTGTATCTAAAGCATATTTAATCTAAAGACAGCGTTACTTACTAAGTTTATAAAAATCTTATTAATTTTTTATTATATATATAAATATGTATCATCGTTATTTTATTAATTTAATTTATTTTTTTTTATTTTATCAATTTAGTAAGTTTTTAATTTGAGAAATCTTATTCTTATATTTAAGTTTAATTCCAGTTTCATAAATCGGAAATCACTTTGAAAAAAAGTGATAATAGTGAAAAAGTTTCATCCATGAAATTTTTTTGATCATCAATGCCTTCAAAAATTTCTTGTATTTTTATTGGTGTCCTAGATTTTATTATTACGATAAGACAGTATACAAGTAATATAAAAAAAAAAATTTTAAAGTCAATTCCTACTTTTTTTTCACTCTATTGCAGAAAGTCCTTTATAAATAATTTTTATTGATTTTCTTAAGTTTATCTGGCGCCCTCTATTGGTAGATACATGCAACTTAAATCTAAAAAAAAATTAAAATTAATTAATTTAATTTAATGAATGAATTAATATTTGAAAAACTGTATTAACATCCAGTGTCATCCACTACAAGTTCAAAAAAAATGTATTAGAACTTGAGTGGATGAATAAAAAGTATTTTATTAACTACTGAAAATTTGAACAAGATATATATATAGGGAGAGTGTGAGCTAATAGAAGGAATTGAAAAAAGCAACATATTTTCGATAGTTTACTTAATGTTGTTATTATTATTATTGAACACTCCCACGTGAAATTATTTATTTTATGTGTAAAACAATACATTGTGACAAATATTCTGTATTTTGAAAGATAGTAGACCAAATATATTATTAAAAATAAAATATAATCTATTATTAGAATTCTATATAACTCACGCTTTTTAGAAAAACTAGCGCTCTGGTGCTCGGTAACACAGGTTTCGGGACCAATTGTGACAACAATCTGTGTAGGCGACAGGTCGGAAAACGGATCAGACTTCTATGTGTTTGTCAGATGAAGCTGAAAATTATAGGTATGAGATATCGGTTTGGTTTGGCTTGTCGCTCTGTGGTCATTTTTTGCCCACTTTGGGCTAATTAGACCGAGACCTACAGTTTAACGTGAGATCTTGGTTTTATGTGAGATGTGTTTTTTTACAGTCCACTATGTGTTTTTATTTTTAGACCATAACAATGTGTATTTATCAATTATTTTTTTTTATTTCAGATGCTCTAGCCTATCCGCCACGAAACACAAACTCATCCATTCAGTATCTTCTCTACACCCCAGATCACCCCCAAGAACCTTGCTACCTGGAACAGAACCAAGAGGCTCTTGAACGATGTCCTTTCAACTCCTCTTATCCGATGAAGTTTTTGATATATGGATACACCATAGTATTAACACCGGACAACCAATTTATAGTAAGATCTATAGCGATTTTACAGTTATAAAGCTAGTACTCTGCAACATATAGCTATTTATATACCGATTTTTCAACTACAGAGTAGTGCTGCTAAAAATTGAGACATCCATGAAATAACGGCACATAGAATCCCGTATAACACGTATAATATCACGTATAATCATAACCACGTATAATCATTGCCTACAAATCTTTCGATATAGCACTAAATGCCAGTGAGATTATCGAAACTTACTTTATCGGGTTATCAGGCTTCGCCTTTTACTTAAAGTAAGATCTCCAATAATTTTACGGAACCTCAATCCGTCAAAACTTTGAAAAGGCGGGAGGTTGTATGTGAAGAAGATTCTTTGCAATGTGATTGAGGGCAATTATTTGAACAGAGGAGATAGTGGGCGAAACCTGTTTTGCCCTATGCATTCCACTCGTTCCGCCCTTTTAACTTTCATCATCATCATCATCAATGGCGCAGCAATCCCAGGGTTGGCCAAGGCCATCCGCTAACTATTTTTTTATATTACTTGTTATTTGTTAAATCATAATAGATATAAAAATTTACAATAAATATAAATATAAAAGCAAATGCAATATTGTTTCGAGAAGTATGTCGTTTTTTTCCATACATTAAAAATTCTGTTACTCCACACTCCAGTTAGAATTATGTAAAATAGTATATCAGAAAGCCAATATGACAGACATGTCTACACTGATTTTCAAGGAAATGACAAACTCAGAAAATCTTACAAAATGAGATTTTTTTAACGGGGAAAGAAACATAAATGATGTCAGAACATTCTGAAAACAAACAAAGAAAATAATTTTCTCGTAAAACAGAAGAAAATCATTGAATCAACTTTCCTCATTTTCCCCTGGAGTAGACATTTCTCAGCTCACCGCTCTGGTCGATCACTAACCACGATGCAACAACTCATGGTGTAGTCCATATTCAATCTGTAGTTGAAAGACATTCGCTAATTTCATTAATGTCATTACACACCGAATATCTGCTATCAGATTTGAGTGACAGGTTGTTGTCATTAGTACAAAACTAATAGCTAATAATTTCTTCATCAATATATAAAAAAACTTCATACCGATCGTAATACGGGAGTATAAAGCAAGCTACAAAATTATATATAAATATCTCAGGAATTGGTACTGACATGATAACAAAATTTTTTTTGAAATTTAATTTCAAGGCAATTTTTTACCAAAATATTTATAGCAGTATTGTTTAAAATTTATTTATTTATTTTATGTTTAGTGGTCCATATTTTTTTGCAGGTCATGAAAGATCAAATGCTATCATTGTATGACTACAATGTTATAGTTGTGAATTGGACGAGTTTCAACCAACCACCCTACCTACTAGCTACTCTTAATGCCGAATTAATTGGTCGGCAATTGGCCAATCTAATAAAATATTTAGAGGTAAGAATAAACATATTTTATAGTTTAAATCATAATTCATCATTTCATAATCATCAATTATTGATCATTGTTTAATAATATTTTCATCAAAACCAACCACCGTACACAGATACTGTTAACACTGAATTGGTGGGTCGGTAATTGTCCAATCTAATAAAATATTAGATTGGACAATTTTTATTTTATGGTTTAAATCATAATTTTTGTCAATGACATTATACTTTTTTTCAATAGCAAAGTCCCATTGTAATATTATTTGCAAAATACTATACGATTCCGAAATTGTTTGCAAATACTTTAAATAGTCCTATAGTTTTGTATAAGTTTGTATATTACATTTTGTTTTATTAATTTAATTAATCAGTTAAATTAATTATAAATTTAAAACAAAAACCAAGGTAGATTTAATAAGATCAATCATTTTATTTTACACCAACTACGTTTGACTAATACTGAAATTCTCTAGAAATTTTTCAGTCTATATAATAGTCAATGGCAAAAATTTTTAAAAATACAAAAATTAAAAATTGCTTAGTTTTCTTTTTTTTTATTGTTATTTATTTTCTTCAAGTTATATTATTTGCTTAAAGGCAAGTAATTCTTAGCAAGTAAACTCTGGAAATCTAATGATCAGATTAAAGCTTGAATGTATACGCTTGGGGTTATTTTATATTTGTATAGAGAAAAAATAAGGTTTTTTTCAATTCCTTCTATTAGCTCACACTCTCCTTATATATATCTTGTTCAAATTTTTAATCGTTCATAAAATACTTTGTATTCATCCACTCAAGTTCAGATACATTTTTTTTAACTTGTAGTGGATGACACTTGGTGTTAAGACAGTTTTTTCAAATATTAATTCATTCATTCAATTTAATTAATTAATTTAAGTTTTTTTTAGATTTAAGTTGCACATATCTACCAATAGATGGCGCCAGATAAACTTCAAAAAAATGAATAAAAATTATTTATAAAGGACTTTCTGCAATATAGTGGGAAAAAAATAGGAATTGACATTAAAAATTTTCTTTTATATTACTTGTTTTACGTTCACACCTTTTACATTTTTGTAATAACTGATGAAAATCAGCAGTATTCCTTCATTTTGAATTTATTTTACTAATCCGATTTTTTACAGGCCAACAAAGGAGTGGATCCTCAAAATGTCCATCTCGTCGGTCACAGTTTAGGAGCACATCTGGCAGGATCTGCTGGAAAAAACACACCAAATCTGGGAAGGATAACTGGTAAGTCTCGAGGAACATTTCTGACACACATGCTATCGTTAAAGCATATTTTCAATGATTATAACATAATTAATATGTGATATAAAACAATATCTAATTAGTCTCTTGTAAAAAAGTGAAGATTACATGTTTATATTTTGATATTAAATGTAATTTGTAATATGGAATCCTCTGGAGTAAAGAGCGCTGAATATCAAGGAACATTTCAGACACACATGCTGTCGTTAATGCATATTTCAAATGATAGTAACTCAATTGGTGTTGTTGTTGTTGCTTATTCCCTTGATTTAGAATCCTAAACCAAGTCCAGTAGATAGTCCAGTTCATCAATAGATCGTAAACGGTCCTCCCCTCAATCAACAGTTGCCTCACAGAGGCACCAATACAATCGAGGAGATGAGACGAGACGCGATGGCCGAACAATGACAAAGGGTAAATGTCTTCTCGTCTCCATTGAAGGTCAAACTCTTAGTGTGGCCAGTCCTTAGTCTAGCTCAAGGGTTTCCAAACTACGGCCCGCGACAGCGAATAGCTTATTGTTGCTGTAATAAGTTGGATAAAAAAACACAGAAGGACAATAACTCGGTTTTATTGACTCGCTAGGTAAAGCTTAAGGACAATGCAGAAAATTTAACTTAAGCATAACCCTTGATAATAACAAATAATTGAAATGAATCCCACTAACATTATAAACTAGTGAACATCCTGCGGTTATCCTCGGTAGTTATACCTGCCTATTTCCGCTTTTAACCAAGAGTTGTCAAGTGTCACAGTCGTATCGATAAACACAATAGTAATTGTAGTAATTGAACCAGCGAATTTAGCAAGCGTATGCTCGCTCAGAGTGCGTACTCGGCGACTAGTCTAGAAATTATAGATAACGGCAGAAAAACTAAAACGGCTTGGGTCCCTCTACTTACTGGAGTAAACAGTATGGTCCTAAGGCTGGAAAGTTTGGAGACCCCTGGTCTAGCTAAAGCAGTTTGAGCAGATCTAGGGCAGGAGCACTGCAATGACATACCAGGATATTTAGCGGCGTACCATGCATTGGTGTACTATATATATAAATATCTCATTATTCTCTAACAAAAATTAGAAAATGATATGTTTATATCTCGATATATTAAGTGTAATCTTGGATTGGAACCATCAGGAGTTAGCGCACTGGGTTTCTGAACTAGAGTAGCTGTTTGCAATTCCTGAAAACGAGTCGAACTGAAAGTTCCAGTATGTATCACGAAGAGGCACATGATAAATCCATAAGATGGAAAGTTCATTCTTTACATTCGGGGATGAAGATTCCTTAAAGCCGTCTTTGAGGATATTCATTCTAAATCGCAATGAACCAATGAATGAACCAGTCGCAATGAACCAATGAGCGTTCTGAATGCAATGAACCAATGACAAAGTGAGGAGTCTTTTGAAAAGCAGTAAACAGGGACTCATGAATCAAAGGTGTGAAAATGTAAATTCGAGTAAAAAATTTAATTCTACCGAGTCTTACAAAAAAAATATATATAAAAATAGATGACGTTTAATAGTATTTAGAAATAATGGGTATAAGTGTAATCTTTCATTGGAACCATCAGGAGTTAGCGTACTGGGTTTTTGAACTAGAGCAACTGATTATAATTTTTGAAAAGGAGACGGAACTAAAAGGCTCAGTGCTTATCTCAAAGAGGCCCATGATAAATCCATAAGATGGAAAGTTCATTAAGTTCAGGGAGGGAGGAGAAGACCTATAAAAGCTTCTTTGAGGATGTTCGTTCTAAATCGCAATCGCACTAAGAACCAACGAATGCATGACAAAGTGAGGAGTCTTTTGAAAAGCAGTAATCACTGACTCAGGAATCAAAGGTGTGAAAATGAAAATTTCAAGGATTTGAGTACAAAATTTAATTCAATCGAGTCTTATAAAAAAACAGGTAAATATAGATGAAGTTTAATATTATTTATAAATAATGGGTATAAGTGTAATCTTTAATTGGAACCATCAGGAGTTAGCAGGGCCGGGTTTAGATTAAAAGAGGCCCTAGGCTATTCCACTTATGAGGCCCTTTCACCTCCCATTTTTAAGGTTGTAAATTACGTTAGAGGTAATAAAATACATCATTACTGGAATATATATCAATATGTTAAATAAAACATGTTGCCATTGGTACTAATCTTTATAAAAAATGTGGCACGGATATTAAATATAAACAACAACAACTGAATGCAGGCAATGAATGTAGCAATTGGGTCTACATTCAAATTATTACATTCCTCTTGATCTTGAGGCCCTAGGCCGAAGTCTAGTTAGCCTATAGGAAAATCCGGCCCTGGAGTTAGCGCACTGAGTTTCTGAACTAGAGCAGCAGATTACAATTTCTGAAAATGAGTCGAACTAAAAGGCTCAGTGCTTATCTCAACGAGGTCCATTATAAATCCATAAGATAAAAGTTCATTAAGTTCAGGGAGGAAGGAGAATACTTCTAAAAAGTGTGGTTGGGGATGTTCGCAATGGCACTAGGAACCAACAAATGCCTGCCAAAATATGGATTCTTTTGAAAAACAGTAAGCAGGGCTTCATGAATCAAAGGTGTGAAAATGCAAATTTTAAAGATTTATCTAATTTTCCACATTTGGTTTTACAAATAACTTTGCATTTTGTTTTGATGATTTTACTCAAAATATTCTCCGCAAAATATTTTACGCTACCCAGAACATTTTAATCTTTGAATCATTGCTTTCAAAGAACGATTGAGAATTATGATTTTTTAATGCCAAATAAATGTATAGTTACTTGTTGAAGGCCTTGTGTTTCAACAGTATCATTATACAGCATACTGTGTGTAAATATAACAGTCATCAATAATCGAAGGAAGAAGTTCTCAGTTACCTACAAATTAAATAATAACAAGCAATATAAAAAAAAAAATTTTAAGTCAATTCCTACTTTTTTTTTTTCATTATATTGCAGGAAGTCCTTTATAAATAATTTTCATTCATTTTTTAAGTTTATCTGGCGCCATCTGCTGGTAGATATATGCAACTTAAATCTAAAAAAAACTAAAGTTAATTAATTAAATTTAAGTACTGAATTAATATTTGAAAAAACTGTATTCACATCCAGTGTCATCCACTACAAGTTCAAAAAAAAATGTATTTGAACTTGAGTGGATGAATAAAAAGTATTTTATGAACGATTGAAAAATTGAACAAGATTTATTTAGGGAGAGTGTGAGCTAATAGAAGGAATTGAAAAAGAAGATGTCATAAGTAAACATCAAATTGCTTTGATACGAGGTCCTCGACGAGCAAAAATAATACGAGGGAAGAAAATTAAAAATAGCCAAGACAAAGAAATAGAGGTGATGTGATGTAATATGGGATGGGTGATTTGTGATACGGGATAGGTGTTGTGATATGATATATTACTTGTTATGTAAATAACGTTAAATATGTTATGATGTGAGATTACATGTGCTGAAATGTGTGATGTAATATGACATGTGATATCATGTCATGAGTTATATTGGATGGGATTTGACCTATGATGACATGAAATATGTGGTGCGATATATGATTGGATGTGATATGAAACATGATATGATATGGGATGGAAAACATGATGTAATATAGGAGAATATATGTGTGATGATGTGATATCGTATGTGATGTTTTGTCTTGTATAACGTGAAAATATGTGGTGTGATATGATGTGATGTGATGTAATAAATGATTTGGCGTGAAATTGTATTATTGTTTTTATTGCTTGCAATGAATAAAAATAGCACAAAAAGGAAATTCTCACGACATTTTCAATTTAATAAGAGTATGATGTTATGTAATATATTATACCGGATGCAATGTGACATAAGATATGATATGTGATGTGACTGAAATGTGATTTTATATTTCATACAGATTTAATGTCAACAAAAAACGAACCTAAATTTTGACTAAGAACAAGTACAAAAATATATGATTCATTTCATTTTGTTTCTGATTTGCTCATGCGTGAATTTGCATTAATTGAATGCTTGTACATTTCCGTGTGCATTGAATCGCGATGGCCTTCTTCTAAAAGAATATGCTCACACATGATAAAATTAAATCCATCAAAAAATTATGGTTGTTTTTAATGTTTTTTTTTTTAAATTTACTGTGTACTATCAGAATTTGGCAATTCTTTTTGCAAATGTAGGTCAGTAAAAATGCTTTAACTCACATACTAATAGTGCAACAGCTGTCAAATTTATACACATGTCTTTTGAAGGTTAGGGCCAACTAAAATTTATATGGATTTAATACCAGTAGGGCCATCTATGTGTCAGCCTACGAATTTTTCAGCCCACCTGTTAAATGTCAAAAACATGACCAGAATATGGGATGTTAAACATGGTATGATATGAGTTACATGTGTTATGACGTGATGCTACATGCGGTTTTATGTGATCTGAGATGTGATAGGATGTAATAAGACACGTGATGTGTTATGTATGAAATGATGTAATATGTGGTGTGATACATGAGTGATGTGATATATAATCTGATGGGTGTGAATAATTTGATGGGATATAAGATTGAATGGGAAATATTATAAGATGAAATATGTGGTCAATATATGATATGATGTTGATTAGGACGATATATGATGTAATGTAGTTTGATATTATGGTATACATGATTTTATGTGAACAAAAAATGTACCAGAATTTTGATTAAAAGTAAAATATATGCATAATTAATTCCATTTTTGTTTCTGATTTGCGCATTCAAGACATTGCGACAATTGGATGCTGGTATATTCCGGTTTCCATTGAATTGGGATAATTTTCTTCTAAAAGATTATGTGCACACATGATAAATTGAAAGTCCGCAAATTTTAAATTTTTTTTATTTATTAATATTATTTTTAATTTATTGTGTTACTATCAGATATTTGCTAATTATTTTCGGAAATGTAGGTCTGGATCCCGCCGCTCCCCTCTTCGGCCGATGGACACTACTTCACAGGCTGACCTACACTGACGCGATCTTTGTTGACGTCATTCATTCCAGCAACCTTACATACGGTGAGTTGACTGTTCTTACAATTCAATTGATGTTTCGTGCTTTCCATTGGGAATCTACTGAAATGAGAGTAGTGAAAAAGTTTCTCTTCTCATGTTCAAAAGCTTTGATATTGAATTGAAAAACTGAAAGGAAATAATATTTTTTAATTTTTCTTAGATAGGTAAATTATGAATGAAAATTATTTATAAAGGACTTTCTGAATTATAGTGGGAAAAAAAGTAGGAATTGACTTAAAATTTTTTTTTTATATATTACTTGTTAATAAGTAATTCGATACAAAATATTCCTGTAATTTTCAATCATTGTGACGATTTTTAATGAAAAATATTGAAGAAAAAGGTGAATATTGTTAGAAAACATATCGTTTAAAAGCGCCAAGGAGTTCAAGAGAAAATGTTGCTCGTGGCCGCAAAATACTGACAGTAATCAAGAATTATGATTTTCCAAATTATAAATAGTTATTAACAACAATTTATTTTTACAAGTGAAAAAATTTTAGAAAGTATAATATAAATAATTTTTATAATAATGAATATTTAAAGAAAACAAAAAACTATATTTAGAACAATTCAATTACTTAAATTTCAAAAATAGGATGTTTGAAGCAATTAACTTTAACTTTTAAAAAAATTTCTAAATCATGACAACAGATGGCGCTAAAACTATCAGGCAGCACTAAACTGATGTGTTTAACAGAAATTGTTTTTATTTAATAAAAAGATAACTAATTAAGTTAGGTTCGTTATATTTTCTTAGACACACTGTTAAAGAATAATAATTTCAGAGAAAAAAATTAGAACGCTACATGTTGTAGTTTTTGAGTTAAATTGAGATATCGGAACTAGAATCATGGGCCGTAATGCCTCCAGCATAGAGTCAGTCTTCCAGTTCAGAAACAAAGACACAATAAAGTTATAAAGTTAATATAAAGTGATTTAAAACATGCATAAAAAAGGAGTAAAATATTAGGTACAAACACAGACAAAAGGTGTCCAAAGTTATTAAATTTAACGCAGTAAGTAATACAAATTATTCCCATTGGCCATGGTGCTAGCATGAAATATACAGTAAAACCTCTGTAAGTCGAACTTCAAGGGAGACGCCATATAATTCGAGTTATAGAGTTTTCGACTTATGGAGGATCTTGACTTACGCGGATTTTGTAAGAAAATACTCGACTTGTAGAGATTCTTTCTAACTTATTTTGATTTACAGGGGTAAAATAAATAAAAATTCAACTTACAGAGGTAATAAACATGTTTATTTGCAACTTAAAAATTATTTTATATACTAGTAAAAAATCAAAATAATTCCGAAACAACCTTAAAATTAAAAATATTATGTATTAAAAAAGTCAGTCATTTATTTTTGCTTTAGACAATTCGATCGTTCTCTATCTAGAGCATTATCTAAGCTATAAAGAGCAGAAAATTCTTTTTCTTTCGAGTTGCTATTTCATAGAATTTGTTATTCTATTTATTATATACTCATACATTGTTTTCTAAGAAACAATGACTTGAATTGTCGGCAAATCCTTAAAGTAGGTAATTTACTTTTCTTCGAGCTATAGAGGTAATTAGTTTCAAATGATCGAGTTGTAAAATCAAACATTGCTAATGTTCGAGATACAGAGGTCCAATTTTTTTTTTTTTTTTTTCGGAGGGAAAATATATACCAAATGGATTGTGGGGATAGAATACTAATTCCTACTTATAGAGGGTTGAAATTTCGAGTCATGGAAGTTTTGGGGCTTCAAAGGAAGGGAACAAAAAAAAATTTTCGAGCTGTGCAGGTTTTCGACTTATTGAGGGTCGACTTAAAGAGGTTCTACTGTACATCGAAACTAATATTGCTCATTTCCTCCGAAACTGCTATTGCTCCGTATAAAAGTTTTGAAGGCCTCCTTTATTTTTTCTCCCTTAAAGTTTTAATTCCTTAAGGAATCCTCATAAAAGTTTTAACTCCTTAAGGAATCCTCATAAAAGTTTTACTTCCTTAGGAATCCTTATAAAAGTTTTAATTTCTTAAGGAATCCTAATCAAAGTTTTAATTCCTTAAGGAATCCTTATAAAAAGGTTTAATTCCTTAAGGAATCCTTATAAAAAGGTTTAATTCCTTAAGGAATCCTTATAAAAAGGTTTAATTCCTTAAGGAATCCTTACAAAAGTTTTAATTCCTTAAGGAATCCTTATAAAAGTTTTAATTCCGTAGGGAATCCTTATAAAAATTTTAATGCCTTAAGGAATCCTTATAAAAGTTTTAATTCCGTAAGTAATCCTTATAAAAATTTTAATTCCTTAAGGAATCCTTACAAAAGTTCTAATTCCTTAAGGAATCGTTATAAATGTTTTAATTCCTTATGGAAACCTTATAAAAGTTTCAATTCCTTAAAGGAATCCTTATAAAAGTTTTAATTAAGATCTGTAATTTTTTTTTTCAGGTTTAGGTCTTTACGCACCGATTGGAGATATAGATTTTTATCCTAACGGTGGGGCAAAGCAACCTGAATGCCAATCAATAAACGGTAATTATATTGCATTTATTTTTTAATGAATACTCTATTCCATTGGCTCCCAAACATTTTGAAGTCGGAACACATTTAAAATCCTGCAAATAATTATAAACGCACCTATACAAAAATTACTGTGAAATATGTTATAATAATTAAGTCATTATGTAAAAAATAATTCGATTAAAATTAAAATAAAATGAAGCATATCTTACATTTATCCCTTTTTGCATGTAAGAAACAAGAGATTCTTGTGTCCTAGCGATTTCTACAATGTTTAGGCATATAATTAAAAGGCAAACTCTCATATTCTTGTCAATACATTGAAGATTTCCTCTCTTTTCACATTTAATTGTGGTGAGTGAAGAAAATCATAATTCCCATAAATATGATGTTGAAAATTGTAGTAAAATGGTCAATTGTAGTTTATATGTTTGACACATATTCTTCTTTTATAGAAACCTAAATGGCTTCAAGAGACAATTCTTTATGTTTAATCTTCAATCCACGATCAGTTGATATAGCTGTCAATTCTTCTGTTAATATTAAACCAAAATCAATTGAAGTTTTCATGAATGAGTGATATATTCTAATGTGTGAATATTTTCTTCTTTCCTTTACATGATAGTGTTTAAAATATTGAGTTGCTGAAATATATTGGCCAAATACCGAAACGCTAATTTGTTCATAAAACACTAAAAGTTATTGTCTATAAAGTTATAAAGGCAACGAATGCGCTGACTCTTCAGCCAAAGAAGCCAGGGACAATGATCAACCCAGGGCTACCATCACACTTGCAGATGCTAACGCAGTTGCCAAAAGCCGACTCATTCCTCATACTTTAAGAGGACACTCATCACGGACTTCAACTGCCCTAGGAAGTTGACATCAGTTATTAACAGACTCAGAACTAATCATTACAGAAGGATGAAGATTCTTCCAGACAAGACCGGGGAATACATCCCCTGCAGAAATTGCCCCAACGCTTTCCTAACACCTAAGCACATTCTAGAGTGCCCAGCACTCACTCCCCATGTTTTGCAATTGGGTATGGTGCCAATCGAGGCCAACTTAAGAGAAGTCCTGTATAGCGAAGCCGTTAAGAAGCGTTAAGCGTTATAAGAAGTCCTGTATAGCCTGTAACCGTTGCTACAGGCCGCTATAGTGAAGACTTTTGACTTGATCTGACTTTAATAATAATATTTTAAATCCATGGACACGATAACAACAACAGTTATTGTCTTAGCTGCTATACACGGTTAAGTACTTTTACCTCTTGACAACTACCTCCCCTCATTTTGTTAATCCATATGGATACAAAGCATTTCGAATAAACGCGATTTGACATATTTTCTTTTAATTAACATATTTTCTCTTAAAGTATAAACTTCCATATTTTTTGCTATAGGTTTTAAGGCTTGAAAAAAAATCGATTTGAGTTTTATCAGAAACAAAAATTACACTTTAAAAAGAGTTTACCAATTTTATTTGATGTTCAGATAATCTCTTGAAAAAAATTATGGATTTATTTATCTCGTAAATTAGAGTGCATAGTTTTAGAATGTTAACTCAATGATTCATTTGCCATTGAACTCCACGTTAAACATAACGGCAAAGGAGATCTTCACTTCGATATCTCTTGAAATCTCTCTTTTATTTGGATGTATTTACAGTAGAACCTCTTTAAGTCGAACCCCGATAAGTCGAAACCCTCCAAAACTCGAAAAAAAATTTTGTTCCCTTCCCTTCAAGTCCCAAAACCTCCATTACTCGGAAATTTCAACCCTCTATATGTCGAAATAATGAGTCAATCCACACAAGCCGACTCATTCCTCATACTTTAAGAGGACACTCATCACGGACTTTTTCACACGGACACGGTTTTCCCTCCGTAACTCAAAAAAAAAAATTGTGTTTTGTTTGATTTTACAACTCGATCATTTGAAACTAATTACTTCTATAGCTCGAGGAAAAATAAGTTACCGACTTTAAGGATTTGCCGACAATGCACGTCATTGTTTCTTAGAAAACAATGTATGAGTATACAGTAAATAGAACAACCAATTCTATGAAATATATATTATAATTCTTATTCTTATAATTCTCAAAATAAGAATAAAGAATCTAAACCTCTGCAAGTCGAATATTTCCTTACAAAACCCGCGTAAGTCGAAATCCTCCATAAGTCGAAAACTCTATAACTTGAATTGTTTGGCGTCTCCCTTGAAGTTCGACTTACAGAAGTTCTACTTTATTTGAAAATAAGTAATACGCACATAATATCTACTTCCCACACATTCAAAATAAATAATATTCTCAACAAGAATACTACATCCGCTACCAATGCCTCGCGGTAACATATTCAGACGGTCAACACCTCTGACTACTACTTACAGATGGTGGAGTCTCATAGGCTATAATAGAGTTTTCTTTAACATTGAAAATCACATAGACGCTAGCGCTGCAGTAGTAAACCATGCGGAAACTTTTTTTGGCGCATTATCGGTGTTTGACGAATTTTTATATGAAGAAAAAAGACAAAGCAACCGGAAAGCTGTCTTTAAACGAAGAAACTCTCAAGAAAAAGAGTAAATAATTTAATGAAATTTGTGTAATTCAATAACACCCTCTAAAAAGAGTACTTGCTTTAGATGCAAACCAAATTGATGCACTTTGATTAACACTACAAATCAAGTATCAAGTTAATTCATTTTTAACTACCTGTCACCTTAACTGAACTTATTAAAAGCAATTTTGGATAAAGAATGAAAAAAGTTATAATAAAAGCTATTTTATTTTTAAGAAAAAATTACACTTAATGTAGAATCTTTGTGATCAAAATATGCAATTTTCTTTTGCTTATCATTAACTCTTCTAGAACTATCTTCATCAGATATTAAATACCGTCGCTACCTGTTAGTTTAATATTTTTTATAGGATATGTAATTTTTGTAAGCACATTTCGAATGCAAAAAAAATTTATTAATTCTATTATAGTGCAAGAAATACTGAAAATTGTAAAATAATAATAATAATAATACTTTACTAATTCAAAAACAATTTTGCAGATACGTAAGCTCAATTTATCACACAATTTTTATCATTAATTTATATTAATTTATATTATTAATTGTATTATTATTTATTTTTTAATCCTTTAGTAAAATCAAAATTAACAAAATTATGGTAAACAGTCAGCAGTTGGAAATGTTTTGGCCTAAATTATTAGGCAGCTATATTGAAGATGGGAATTGTTTAAACACGCTGCCCCAATCAATAATGAGTCTTCTCATTTCTCAAAGAAGTGGCTACGAAGCAGGCCACCACACTACTCAAACCGCTGCTCTACTACCCGCTAGGATTTTACATCATCACTGGGCTGTCAATTACATTACATAATTCTATTTCAGATTATTCGCAGTACCTAAGCTGCAACCATAATGTTGCTCCACAACTCTTCCTGCGGTCCATCAACAAGGCCAAGTGCCTCTTCCGGTCAGTGCAGTGCCCCAGCTACGACGACTTCCTGGATGGACAGTGTCCTCCAGACTCATCGACAACAGATCTCATGGGACTTCCAGCTGAGAAAATCCCTGGCTTGGCTCCCAAATCCAAATTTTATCTGAGGACTATGGCAGATTCACCATATTGTCTGCAAGATGGAGATGTACCTGCTTAATTATGTAACATGGAACATATACTGACAAATTCAGCTTTTTTTAAAAATGAATTAAAAACGAATTTTTTGGGTACTGTGATTTGATTATTAGTGTATAAAATATTTTCAATAGTATTGTGAATTCCTTTGTAAAAGTCACGTATTTATAGGGCATTATTAGCAATAAATGCTGTCAAATGCAGCATTATGGTAAGCATGAACTCATTTTACTCGGATGTGGTCATAAAAACATAGATATTCGATATGATTTGTATTAAAGTTTGAAAATAACATTTAAGATGTGTTTTAAGATGTTCTTTCTTTAAATAGTTAGTATAAGCTATATTATTTTTTAAATTAAGTGATTTTTGTCTTAAGCATTACAGAACAGTGTTTGATCAAACGTGAGTTATTTAATTTTTTTTAAGTTATTGTTTTTTATTTTTTTATGATATTTTTTATACATTCCGGAATCTGTTGAACCTGACGTCTGGTGACAGTTTTTAAAAATCAGATTTAGTTTGATTCAGTCAAATCCAGTAATTTTATTTCACAAGTTTTCTGAATACATTAGTAAAGATTGTAGTTCATAAAATTACGTTAAAGTAGTCGCCGAGTCGGTCTAAAAAATTCGACTCAAGAATTTGAAATTTTTTGGCCACTCCTCACCTCTGGTATACGAATACATTATTTAGAGAACATGATGAAAAGAGGCCCCAGGCTATTCCACTTATGAGGCCCTTTCACCACCCATTTTTAAGTTTGTAAATTACATGAGAGATAATAAAATACATCATTACTGTAATATATAACAATACGTTAAATGAAACATGTTGTGATGGGTACTAATCTTTATAAAAAATGTGGCACAAAAACAACAACACTTATTTGGACATTTATTCTTAGCACCCTATATAGTACTTGTAACAATAACTAATCATACATATAGCCATTGCAATCAGTGAACGTATGAACTATATTTTGGCGCAATATAGTATATACAAACGAACAGACCCAATGAGCCGAACTCGTTGAGCTTAACCAATAAATTTTTATCTTTGTTTATTAGTCACATTAGAATTTCTCCCTATTTTCGATTCAGTGTTTTAGTGTTTACTGTTTTTAAAATAGTGTCATCCTGATTTTACTAACTATTTGAATGTGGGCCCCTTTTGATCTTGAGGCCCTAGGCTGAAGACTAGTTAGCCTATAGGAAAATCCGGCCCTGCCTATATTAATACAATGCAATCGTGATCAATTAGACAAATTCCAATGAACCATCTTATACCACAGTTGCTTACGACAGTAAGTTAGTCGATTCTGAGTTGCCAAATTTAATTGAATATAAGTATGTTAAATAAAGTTTTTTTACTTGGATTATGTTTTGAGTTCTAAATCACAAAATGTATAATGCAAAATCACATTACAAAGATCTTTTCAAAACACTCTTAAAAAGAATGTGGTTTTAAAATTCACTACAACTCAGTAGCATAATTAGTAACTAGATATAAAAAATATATTAATTAAAAATTATTTCAGAGTTGATTTCAACCTTTTAATGAAAACTATTTAAATATACATGCTCTGATTTGATCGTTATAATGGACGGAGTTGTTGTAAACTTAAAAACAGATCGTTATTTATTAAAATATATATTCTTTAATAAGAATTAGTCGATTTAGTCTGATAGTTTCTGGTATCATCAGTGAATAAATCTTACAAGTTTAAAATAAAGCCCAAAAATTTAATAATTAGAAAATTTTGGACATAAAAGGTGGTCTATGTAGGCCTTACCCAACATACACATGTTTCCACGCTGAAGGAGAAAAAAAAATTAATTAAAAAGTTTTTAATTAAATTTACGAACGAATTAAAATGAAATGGCCCATCAAACCCTTTGCAGTTAGCCATGGTTGATTAACTTAGCATACCCTTCGATCGCAATACCACCACATCAGCGACAGCAATTATGAACCAGCGTTGCCTGGTTACGGAAGATAAAACAACTTTAGTTTTAGTAAATTTTATTCAGAAAAACAATAGCTGTGTTGAATTAAATGTTTGACATTTTTAAATAACTCTTCTTAAATGAAGAAGCTATTTGAAAAAAAAAATTCATCTTTAAACTGTCAGCATTTATTTTTAAAAACAAAATAGTGTTAATTTGGGGAATAGATTAAAAAACTTTATTTTTTGTTCTAATGCAGCTGGAAACACTTAGACAATTGTCTTGGATCCTTAAGGCAAGCACTGCACCGACGTTACTCACTTAGCACTACCCAGGAAGTGCGTGTAACTTGAAGATAGGCTACGGACGCGAAGTAACAATACCTCCACAACGCTCTACGATCATGTTAGACGAGACCTACGGTTTAAAGTGGATTCCAAATCACTACAAATATCCATGGTAACACCGGGACTCGAACCCGAAACCTGTGGTACCGAGCGCCAGAGCGTTAGGCACTCGGCTATTCAGGCCCTTGATTAAAAAGCTAAATTTTCTAACTTATTATTAATTTTTTTTTTTTACAATAATTTTACTGGCGCCATCTGGGGGAAATAAAAATAAGGTTTTTAATTGATTAATAAGGAAAGAATTAAGAGGCTGAAATCGGGGGGAAAGTGAGAATATCTAAGTTTTAAAGTGACCTACGATCATACATAAACGGTAGCCTATACATGTGCAGAAGGTAAAAGTTCCAGATTGAAACTTGTGAATTTACATGACTGGCAAAGATAATTTCACTTTTATATATAGGATACAAGATGACCAAAAAGTTAGTCACGAAACCAACTTCAAGCAATTCGAGATAAAAAAAAAAAAAAATTTGATGAATTAAGAATTGCCAATTTCTGAAAAATATAAACTTTATTAGTCAATGTAAATAGAAGAAATTTTTGCAAGATATATAAAGATATTTGTGCCTTTAAAAACGATTACAACTCATGTATTATGTAGTATGTGCAACAAAATTTATTTCAATCTTTTTTTAACCTGTTGAAAATTCTAACAGTTTTACCCACGAACTATACAATGCTACGTATTTTGATAATTTTTGAGCGGGAACATCATTTTGACAAGTTTCCATTATTCTTCAGTGCAACCAAAATAAAGAATTAACACATCCATCGAGATTCGCATCTTCGTCTATCTCAGGAATGGGCAAACTTTTTCGGTCGCGGGCCAAAAATCGAAAAAAAAAATGTTTGGCGGGCCAAGATAAATTTTTCTGAAATTTTAAAAATAATATACAAGTAGTTAAATTTAAAGTAGTTAATTAGTAGTTACAATTTAAATATGTTAATGGCATGAAGGAATTTCCGATGAGACACGCTGGTTTATCTTTTACAACTGTAAAAAAATATTTTCAGGTCTATTCATCATTGAAGGCATGACACTCTGAATCAACTTTACGGTTTTTAGTAGCCATTCTGGAGTTGAAATATTTTACGAATAACCCAAACAAGCATTAGCTAAGCTATACTTTCAATAATTTCACCACTATTCACAATGATGCTATATGTCCGCAACCTTTCCATACGCAATCAATAATATTAGAACTCGCGCCAAAAGAAAAGGCCGCTGGCTGGAGCTTAAAATGTACAGTCTGCTACATGTGAGGTCTAATTCAGGTATATTGGATTCCCATATGTCTGCTCCCCGAGAAAGAGATAACGCTTGTTGGCGGCAGTCTACTAACTAACAAAGATCTTCCGCTTTTAACGCTTTACCGATTGAAAGCTGTATTTACTTGCTATTTAAGTCCATTTATGTTTTGTAGAACAAAAATAGAGAGTAAAAATACCATCAGTCCTTTGAAAAAAAAAGAAGAAAACAATAATATTTAATCAAAGTAGAAAAGGAGATGGATATATAATATATAAATATATATTTCTTTTAATTTGCCACCTACCGGCAAATTCAAATTCTATCCACGGGCCGTATAGAACCTTCCGAAGAGCCGGAGTTGCCCCGCGGGTTTTGCCCATCCTTGATCTACCTATTAGGCCCAATCGAGAGACTCTCCAGGGACATTTGTTATCGTGCTTATTTGCCGCTGTAATCATGGAAACCTCCGGTTCATCTTTTTGATCTGTTTGTGAATTGAGTTATCACATCAGCAGTCTTATATCTATCGTTTAACCAAAATAATATGAGTTTCATATTACTTAATGAATCTCGTTCTCGTTAAAATAAGAAATTATTTCTGCATAAAACAAATTGCCATTATTTTAATATATTTTAATTTAATTGACTCAATTGAATTTTTTTATTTGTGAAAAATTAAAAACATTTTTTATTAGAAAGTAATACAAACAGTAAATGGTGGAGCGGTTGGGTTAGATATTGAACGGGACCTATGGAATTTGCATTACATTGTCTACGCCAGGAATGAAGAAACCGTTTCAGAAATCCTTTTGTGCACAACTTGGAAGTCACAAGGAAGTAGGGTACTCTAGGTACTCTACTGTAGTACTCTAGGGAGGCACAAACCGTGGAACGCCTATGCAGTTCTTGCACCCCTCCTTATTATGCGTTCCTTTCACTTTAGATAATTTCATTATATGTCTCCGTATTACTCATTTTTATATTAAATATTGTTATAATTTAGGGCTGAATGAAGATTATCCTCATTTTGTGTGGGACTTAGAAGATTATTATCAATTGTGAGGAATCTGTAGAATGCGTTCAATACAGTCTACTTTAGGGAGCCACAAGCCCCGGACTGCCAATGCAATTCTTGAAACTTGACAATGAGTATATTGTGCTATATTATATTTCTATTCTATATAAATTACCTAATTTTCTGTCCATTTAACAACTTTTTACTTAAAATTGTATATAATAATAATTTTTTTTAAAGATTTTCAAGATTTTTTGGGGAAGTAAATATAATGAGCATGCGCAGGTTTAGTTTAATAGAAACAAACTTTTAAACATTTTGATTAATGTTTTCCAATTTACTACAATTTAGAAAATCAGATTCTTTGTCACTAACGCACAAGTCTAGTTCCACGATATCTATATAATTTTTTTTTCAACTCCGCAATACTTATTACCAAAAATATGTTCAATTTTTAAATTGCGCAAAACATAATAGATGGGATTGTTGTTGAATAAAACAATAAAATGCACAAGCCAATCGACATATATTTGCGATAAAACGTTTTTAGGCATGATTATCAAAACAAAAAAAAATCCATCAACAAAAACTATTTGATTAACTACTTTCATGTTTTTCTGTTTGAAAAATTGAACTAAATGCTAAACCATTAAAATAATGTTATAACACCATCAAATACGTTATTTACCTTTTTTATTAAAATTATATAATTTATTTTTATCATGCATAGCGAAATAAAATATGAATTCATGTTATATAATTTTGAAAGGTTTTTAATGTTGTTGTTGTTACCAAAGAATAGTAATTTCATGCTTCCAGCAGCTATCACAATTCCGACCATATCTGATTTAGCCAATTTTAATCTACTTCTTATATAAAAAAAATTATACATATGCATATTTTTTTTCTTAGTGCATCATCCGATGATAGTTTTCTTCAAACACAGATACTATTATTAATTCAATAGCAGTTATCTAAAAAAATGAAGATTGATAATAAAGCAGGAACTAAAAATTAAGGAATTAAAAGCAACAACAATTGCTAAAAATAATTTTTTCAAAAAAAAAAACAAAAAAAAACATCAATGAAAGTGCTGATACATTAAAAATAATAAAGACTGCATAAAGACCCTGATGCAAAAATATAAACACAGATAAAAAAAATATGATTCACATGATTTTAGAAATGGTTAGGCTTGATTTTATTCCCTGATTTCTTCTAATTTGTTCAAAAAAATATGAGGCAACAATTAAAAATGGTATAAAAAATGTGTGAAATGGAAAAATTATTTGCTCTATATCGATGGACTTGGATTTATAGAAAAAATCATTTTAAACTACAGATTGTATTTATGAATAATTGTTTTTCGCAGATAATTAGTTATTGATAATTCTTTTAAACAAGCATTGTATGATTTTTTTTTACCATTTTTATATGTCTAATCCTCTGTGTCCTGCAGTGCGGGATGTACATCCCATAAATAATTCTAATCGTAAGTGGAGGGAAGGGGGGCAGCTTCTGTTGTGATGGAATACCTGAAGTAGAAGTCTGACTTGGCTTCGTGTCGCTGAAGAAATAGGGCAATGCCTAACGGGAGGACTTTTAGGTGAAACTACCCCGCATTTTTGTGTCATATATGTGAAAATACGGAAAATTCCCACCAAGTAGTCCGACTCACGAGGCAAGATGCTGAACATCACAAAATACACTGAAACACTGTCTATAATAAAACTGCCACCGAATTGAACCTCCGCCCTAATGTTCACCAGCTGCGCACGCTGCCATTGAACTACGAGTCGGGCTTCACTATTATAATATATTTTTCAATTCCTTCTATTTGCTCACACTTTCCCTATATATATCTTGTTCAAATTTTCAATTGGTTTTTCAGTTTTTTCAAATATGTGGGGAGAAGAAGTCTGACTGAGCTCCGTGATACTCTACGATCCTATGAGACCGGGACCTACGGCTTAAATTGGATTCCGAACCACTACAAACATCCATAGAACCGCTGGGATTCGAACCCGATACCTGCGGTACCGAGAGCGCTAGCCACTCGGTCATCGGGCCCCACATGATTCATACCAGCAGTTTTGCATATAGCAAGCAGATGTAGATTACTATTGTAATGTCTAGGCCTATATCAGACTTACAACGACTTCAAGAAGAGGGCCACTTTCAGGTTCATGGGAGCATTTTAATTTTTATTTACAAATACTATAATATATATATATATATATATATATATATATATATATATATATATATAGAGAGAGAGAGAGAGAGAGAGAGAGAGGGAGAGGGAGAGAGAGAGAGGAGAGGGAGAGAGAGATACAAAAAAATAATAATAAATAATAATACTATACAAAAAAATAATAATAAAATTTGATCATAAGTACACAATTAAATAAAATGTACGGTTCACTTCACGGTCGGTGATTTTTAGAGTTCTCGAGTCTATATCAAATATGATTGCCTTGTCTGAGGAAGGCCTTATTTATCACACGTTGTGATACACGAACCACAAGGGATTTACTTTGGAAACAGGCGGAATCTCCGGTTTATTCACTCACTTCAGAGAATAAAAAAATAAGTAATATAAAAAAAAAATTTAAGTAAATTCCTTCTTTTTTTTTCAGTCTATTGCAGAAAGTCCTTTATAAATAATTTCCATTCATTTTTTAAGCTTACCTGGCGGTATCTATTGGTAGATGTATGCAACTTAAATCTAAAAAAAACTAAAATTAATTCATTAAATTTAATTACTGAATTAATATTTGAAAAACTGCATTAACATCACGTGTCATCCACTACAAGTTAAAAAAAATGTAGTTGAAGTTGAGTGGATGAATGAAAAGTATTTTATGAACGATTGAAAATTTGAACAAGATATATATAGGGAGAGTGTGAGCTAATAGAAGGAATTGAAAAAAATCCTCTTAAGACAATCCGTCAAGGGGGAGGGGGGCATCTTCCCTCACTTCCCTTCTTTCACCAATCACGATGGAACAATTCATAGTATCGTTCATATTCAATCTGTTATTTTGACCTGTGAAGGTCACACAGACATTCACTAATTTCCTGAATCTCATTATTCATGATGTCGAATATCTGCTACCAAATTTGAGTAACAGGTTATTCTCTCATTAATACAAAACACTAATTGCATGCAATATAACTATCCACAATACTGCTTGTCTGCTGTCAAATTTGACAGATGGGTTGATATTATATACTTGTCAAAAAATATACATTCCTTTCTCATAGGAATGAAATGCCAAAATCTTCCACTGAGAAAAAAATGTCAAAATTCATTTTCTTTTCAATGTTCTAAGCATTCTCTTACTAGTGTGGATGCTTAGAACTTTAAACAGAAAATGAATTTTTCAAATTAAGGATAACATAAAGTAATAACTCAACGCAAAAAAAAAATATATTTCCTTGTATCTATTTAAGACAATTTAATATTCCTTATATTAAAAATTATGATTGTTGTAATCATAAAATTTTCTTCAATTCATTTTAATATCGTTTTTAGTTTTTTTTTTGTTTGAAGAAAAAAAAATGTAAGATAAAAATTTATATCACATTGGTCACATTAAATACTCTTCAACAAAAATAAAGATTTATATCCATATATAATATTCTACATCTCACTTTATAAGAGTGAATCCTCCAAATCTTTGTTTTAAAAGCACAGCAGTATCTATACAAAGCACAATCGTTTTAAGGATCAAATTTGAATTTGAAAAAAATATATATATTTTCCTTGTGACGAAATTTTAAAGAAATTTGCATTTTGAGAGTTTTTTTCGAAATAGGCATGACAAAATAACGTTTACGCAATTATAATTCTGCTTACTTGTTTGGTATTAGATAACCTTCAGTTCCGAATGAAAAAAAATTGTACATGAGACAGAACTATTTCAAATTTCATATTAACAACAATAAACTATGAAAACTATTATTATAAAAAAATATAAAGAAGAAAAATAATTTGTTAATTAATGGATTTTGGCCTATGTTAGACTTATGACGGCTTCAAAAGGAGGACCCTTTTACGGTTCATGAGTACACAATAATATTTATTTACAAGTACTGTGTATATATATATATATATATATACAAATGTTCTCTTTGTTACTATACAAAGAAAATAAAATTTGATCACAAGTGCACGATTAAATCACAAGTATAGTTTACTCCAACGTCAGCGATTTTTAAAGATCCTGAGTCTAGGACGAGTTTAATTGTCTGATCTGCTGCAAACCTTAATTATCACAAGACGTTATATACGAAACCACAAAGAGGTTCAACTTTTGTAACAGGCGGAATCCCCGGCTTATTCAGAGAAAAAGACAACACTCTCTCCCTACTTCATAAAAAAAACTCCTTTTAAGACAATACGACAAGAGGGGGGAGTCAGCTTTCCTCACTTCTCATTGGAGTAGACATTTGTCAGATCATGGTCTGTCACCAATCACGATGGAACAATTCATGGTATAGTTCATATTCCATCTATGGTTGCTATGATCTGTGAAGGTCGCACAGAATTTCGCTAATTTCATGATGTTTCATTATCATTTCCCTTTATAAAATTCTAACCATATGATTGAAAAGAATTGAATGTTTAGATTTTAATACGATAAGATGTTTTTTTAAATATACAAGACACTTGATCTCAACTTATTTGCATCTCATACGACCCTCTTATAGCAGATTCAACTTAAACCTGCAGATCGTTCTCTAGATAAAAAAAATTCAGTCTTTTAATTTTAATAATTAGAAATAAACACTATAATCAATATATATATATATTCTATAAGCTATTCTATTTTCTATATGATTTTGTGGAATTTTAAATAGCGCAATTACTGATCATAGATATTATATTCTTTTGATTCTGAATTTATTTACTTTTTATTTTTACCATCAGACTACAACTTTAAAATATACGAGGCTGCAACTGTACATATGTTTAGAGTTTTCAACTATTGGTACTCATTGGTATTGGCGGTATTTTCAATTAATTGCATTTAAAGGCAAGAACCGTGAACTCATTTACATATTTTTGTTAAAATTTCCTTTTGAAGATATTTTTTTAGAAGCATTTAGATATATTAACTAAGTTATTTTTATTGAATATGAAACATTTTGTATTAAATGAAATTATTATTTATTTTTTAGTATGTTTACAAAACAAAGGACCAATATTTATTATATTAGACTTGAAAATGTATAACCTTCTTGAAAACTGATTATGCTTGTATTTTTTTTCAGATTTTATAAAAGTTCATTAAAAAATTTAGAATTCCATAAAGATAACTTTGCACATGAAATAAGATATTAGTACTAATTTTATTCAATTATTTTGATTAATCTAAAAATAAGAATATAAAAATAATTATTAAAAATTTCAAAAAAAGATTAATTTAAGATTATTTACATAAACACTCATATATAGTACTAAAAGATATATCTTTACCATAATAAAATTTAAAATATATAGGATGAATGAAATAATGAATGAGACATAAATTAAATCAATTAAATTGCATTAATAATTTTATATACCATACGTATCAAATATATAAATTAGAAAATTTGTTTTTTGTTTGTATTATTGCCCTTTATACAACTGCATATACACAGTATATACACACCTGCATATACACAATTACTTTCGACGTCAACGTGAAATAACCAATCACAAAAGGCAGGTGGCAGCCCATTGCAGTGGAGTGTATATAAAGGATGCCCTAGGGCATCGGAAAGCATTTCAATCATTGGCGTAATGCAGAAACGTAGCGATTTATCCGACGTCCAAAAGGGCATGATTATTGGCTTTCGGGCGGTTAGAAGCATTTCAGAAAAGGCTAATTTTGTTAACTGTTCGCGTGCCGCCATGGTAAAAGTATACCGTGCATGGCAAAATGGCACTATCCAAAATCAGCAGCGTGGCACATGCGGTGCACCACGGGCTATAGATGACAGAGGCGAACGAAGGCTACGGAGATGCGTCCGGGCGAATAGACGTGCAACTGACAACCCAGATGAATCAAGGGGCTACCAAGAGTGTATCCTCAACAACGGTTCAGCGAACGTTGCTGCGCATGGGCCTCCGCAACAGACGCCTGGTTAATGCACCTATGCTGACTGTTGTTCACCAGCGACGAAGGCTGGAATTTGCACGCCAGTACCGAAACTGGACGTCCACAGAATGGCGACAGGTGGCTTTTTCCGATGAATCACGTTTTATTCTCCCTCGGACAGATGGACGTTGGCGTATACGGCGTGAAACGTCTGAAAGCAAACACCCTGCAACAATTGCCGGAAGGATCCAAGCTGGAGGAGGGAGCATTATGGTTTGGGGAATGTTTTTCTGGCATTCACTGGGGGCACTCCTCATTGTGGAAGGCACGATGGATCAGCACAAGTACACATCTGTCCTTGCGGACCATGTCCACCCCTACGCGCGAATTCTTTTTTCCTCAGAATGATGGCATCTACCAGCAAGACAATGCGAGGTGTCATACAGTTCGCAGTGTATGTGCGTGGTTTGAAGAGCACCAGGATGAGTTTATCGTACTCCCCTGGCCAGGAAACTCACCGAATTTAAACCCAATCGAGAATCTGTAAGACCTCTTCGATCGGGTTGTTCGCGCCATGGAACCTCAACCGCGTAATCTAGCGCATCTGGCCACGGCACTGGAGTCGGCATGGCTCAACATCCCAGTGAACACCTTCAGAAACCTAATTGACTCTCTTCCTGCACGTCTCGCAGCGGTCCGTTCTGCCAAAGGGAGTTATTCTGGCTTTTGACAGGTGGTCACATTAATGTGACTGGACTGTGTAATTAATAATAATAAAATTATTATACAAATTCGGCTTTGCAAGATTGCTGATTACTTTTTTAATTTGGAGATTATCCCCTCTCACCCCGACTTCCGCCCTTTAATTTCTGCAATTTATTAAAAGGGCTTCAATGCGCTTTTTATGAACTATTTTGTAGATCCTAATTCCCTGAGTCAATAATTTCCCAATTAAAAATTCCCGGGGCTTATGGAACTTCAATTTTTTTTTCTTTTTTAGGTTTCTGGCACTATCCTTGACATCTGTGTGAAATTTGAGTGTTGAAATTCATTAGTGTTTGAGTCACGCTTGGCTTTGTGAGACGCTAAAACTGATTCCAGCGATTTTTGAAATGTCTGCATTAATTAAGCAAAGAACTTGCATTCAGTTTTGTTTGAGGAAACGTATAGAATGTTGCAGAAGGCATTCGGTGAGCATTCCTATGTCGGAAAGAAATGTTTACAAGTGGTAGAAACAGTTCAAAGAAGGCAGAGAACGCGTTGAAGACGAAGAGCGCTCTGTTCGACCATCAACCTCAACCGACGAAGCTCATGTCCAAAAAAATTATAGATTTGGTGTTTGCAAACCGTCGATTTACAATTAGAGATCTTGCTGCTGATGTTGGAATTTCAAAAGGATCGGTCCATTCCATTTTGGGCTTTAACCGTGTCAAATCTTGATTGGTACCGAAAACACTGAATGCGCCAGCTCACACTGCATTGATTCTTCGTTTTCGCCAAAAATGAAACCTATATCGTTCCACAACCACCGTGCGACTTCTGGCTATTCCCTAAACTCAGAAAACCACCCCGGGGAAACCGTTTTGAGTCGATTGAAGAGATTCAACGTGAATTGCCGCACGCTTTGAAAGCCATTCCATCGATAACATTTTAGGATGCACTGAGGATTGGAAAAAAAAGTTGGCATAAGTGCATTGTGCCGGAGGCGATGAAATAAAAAAGGCGATAAATGCTTTAAAGGCGATGAAATAAATTGGGAAAAATAAATAGTTTTAAAAAAAATAATAATTGGTCTTACGTTTTAGACGCAGTAGTACTGCTTAATTTTGTGAGTAATTTCCATTATTTTATTTGATGGACTCTCAATGTCTTTGCCTCGCATAGTTAAAAACTAAAACTAAAATTTTATGGAGTAGCACCAAGACATTGGGCTTGGTGGGAAAAGATTTTGCTATTATGTTTTGTGGGCAAAGATTAATGTTGTTATATAAACTTGATCATTTTTAATAATTAATCTATTGAAAGCAAAATGGGCATCTTTTTTTATAAATTTATTATTGGTTGCTTGTTAGTTAATCAGTCTTTACTAATTTTAATGCCATGTGTTACTATTTGTATTATCCGAGAATAATGCTTATTTTTTGGGGGGATTGACAGCAAACATAATAACTGTATTTATAAATATACTATAGTGTTTATTTAAGAATAAAGGTAATTGCCTAAAATATAAATAAATCAACTCACTGTGTTGCCTCCTGGATAAATAGCTCCACCTACATAGTCAAAAAAAAAGAAAAAAAAATAGCTATGTGAAAGCCAGCGCTCGATAATGTAAACATCCTGTCTGCGTGGGCGTGAGATGACTGGAGGGAGAAAGAAATGTAACGCCGGCAGTGTGCGTTTGGTTTTCGATTAAAATAGAAGTGTTTTTACAGTAAACTTGTGCTATGTGTTTTTATTCTAAAACCATAACACATTGTATTTTAAATTAGTATTTTGAATATATATGTATATCTCAAATATATATTCAAAATATATATTCATTCTCATATTGAATATTTAAAAGATTCTCAATGAAATACTTTTGCCATTTTTTTGTAGCAAACATTTTTTTTAAACCAACTCATCTTGTAGTTTCTTTGACACCTCAGTAACCACGATTCTGCAACCAACTTCTTCCTGTAGTCAATCAACACTGCAGAGACACACGCAATCAACACACACAATCAGACTCAACACTTTTGTCAATCAATTTGACATTTTTTTATGCTCTACATTCATTCCAGATGATACCGAGTTTGCCCAACATAAACACCAGTATTTATCTTTACGGGGTGTACAATGATAAAAAATTTAATGTATATATCACAGATTTAATGTATAGATACTGTCTTATAGATATTATATAGACAATAGAGAGTTTTTGCACACCGTATTTTAATCGTCCGATTTTTTTTCTCCCTAGCGCGCATGCTCATAGAAAATTGCGCATGCGTATCTGTAATGATGTTTCCTATGAGCATGCGCGCTAGGGAGAAAAAAATATCGGACGACAAAAATACGGTATGCAAAAACTCTCTATTGTTTTATACATTTTCTCTTTTATGGAAATACAGAATAATTGTATAAGATAATTTGTTATTCATTCTCCCTTTTATGGAAAAAAAGAACAAATTTAATATATAGTCTAATGTCTTATTCATTATTCCTTTTATGAGAAGTATCGCTACAATATACTTAATGTATTGATAAATATTTTACTCTTTCTCTCTTATTTCCCCTTAAGTTTTATTTACGATGATATTTGTTTGTACTAAACACCACTTTATAATATTCTTCTAAGCCAGGGGGCAAGCAATCCGCTGCCCGCCTTGAATATTTTTCAGTGAGATTTATAACATTTTTACGAAATATAATTATTTTATAATGGCCCAAAGTAGTGAAAACCAATACATTAAAAAAAATGCATTGTGTGTACATCCATATATTCAAAAATGAACTGTCGAAATTATGAGAAAAAATTAACTTTGATTTTAAAATAATATTCTTACGAATATAGCCTGTTTTATTTGTGGGTTTACAGTTCTGAGTTCGCAGAATAATTAAATTATATTTTGCGAAATCAAGACGCGCGTGGTTCTTGGAACATCAAATATGACAGGTTCCATGTTTCACTTTAAATGACCTCAATGACGCAGCGACCTTCCCTAGATGCGCACAGTTGATTGTTGATAACAGAGCAAACCAGACTCTCAGTTGAAATTGATAGTTCTTTCGGTTCAACTTACACCTGCGAATCGTTTTTTTTTTTTTTTTCCCCGTAAATGAAATTGACCCAACACAAAACACGCTCAAACATAATGGACGCTAACCTGCACCATCCATTACGTTGTGCAAATACCTAAATTGAGATCGATTTGCAAAAGCTAAGTGAAAGAGGGAAAAAACAAATATCGCACTAGTAAAACAAACATATTTTAATGATTGCATTTTTTATTTCGCTTACATTTATATTTTTTAATATTTCATTTTTAGTATTATATATTTCTTTACAATGTGCGTTTAGTATCAATATTATTATATTATCTACGTTTACATGTAAGAATAACAGTAAACACAATAATAATAACTCATTATGTTTCAATTTTTCACTAACAAAAAATGTCTATAGGGGTCTAAATCTAATATGGGGATATATATTTTTATATGCAGCTCGCGGAGTTATGATACATTTCCAAAGTGGCCCGTAAGATCATTTGGGTTTTCCACCCCTGTTCTAAGCTAAGCTATAAATTCTCTTATATATACCCCTAAATTTGCTTCTATAAATGCATAATATTCTTCTAAATATGCATACATTTTTTTGCATATGCACTAATTGCCTAAAGCTACAGCTAATTAAAGATTTGGTGCTTGCAAACCGTCGATTTACAATTAGAGGCCTTTCTGATGATGCTCACACTTTATTGATTCTTCGTGACTTTTTCGCCAAAATGAAACCCATATCGTTCCACAACCTTCGTATTCACACCATGCGACTTTTGGCTATTCCCTAAACTCAAAAAACAACTCCGGGGACACCGTTTTGAGCCGATTGAAGAGATTCAACGTGAATCACTTTGAAGGCCATCCCTGCCCATGACTTTTTAGCATGCACTGAGGATTGGAAAAAAAAGTCGGCATAAGTGCATTGTATCCGGAGGGGATTAATTTGAAGACAATGAAATAAATTTGGAAGAATAAATAAAGAGTTTTTGAAAAAAATAAATAATTGGTCTTACTTTTTGGGCGCAGCTTACTGCAATTCACAGTGCGAAAATTGCGGCATTCGTAACCTTCGAGTCGAGTTTTGCTGCAGTCATATACTTAAATTACATTACAGATTATGCGAAAAGATTGAACAATGATAAGAAAGTATTAAAAGGAAAAATCTGCACCCTTCAATTCTTCTATTACATCATAGCTGTTATCGGAAAGCATGGGTTTTTATTTCTCTTTATTAGTAATTATTTTAGCAACATTGAACATACTAGTACAACCTCCTATAGCAGGTAATATTTTACGTATCTGAAATATTTCACAAATAGAATTTATCTAAAATGTATTTAATGTAAAAACACAATCATAATATTACTTATTAAGTTTGTAAAAATCTTATTTTCATGTATATAAAGGAATTTGTATTATCATTATTTTATTAATTAAATTAAATTTTATATTTTATCAATTTAGTTAGTTTTAAATTTTAAAAGTCTTCTACTTATATTTAAAAGTTAAATTGCAGTTTCTTAATTCGGAGATAACTTTGAAAAAGTGATAATAGTGAAAAATGTTTCATCGATGAAATTTGTTTGATCATTTATACTTGTATTTTTAATGATGTCCTGGATTTTATTATTACTTCATTACAATAGGACAATAAAAAAATGGTTGTTTAAATACTTTATTAGAATTTTTGCTATTAAACACTTCCACTTACAATTAAAATGTTTATTTTATGTATATTACAATACATTAAATTGTAAGGAATTTTATGAAAGTTTTTGAAAGATGATATTGAGAGATATTATTAAAATTTAAAGTCTAGTCAGTTATTATAATTCTATATAACGTCGGTCATTTTTAAAAAGTCCAATAAATAGATAATAGTAAAAAATTTTCATCAATAACATTTTTTGATCAAGAAGGCCTTCAAAAGCATCTACTATATTTTTATGAGGTCGTACATTTTATTTACTACAGTTTTTCCAATTCAGATATCACTTTGAAAAAAGTAATAATAAAAAATATTTCATCAATGAAACTTTTTTTTATCAAGAATGCCGTCAAGTGTTTATTGTATTTTTCTTAGGCCCTACATTTTACTTACTTATTTACAATACGACAGTAAAACAGCTTGAATTATTTACTTACTATTATTATTATTGCTGAATATTTTCACTTACAATTAAAATGTTAATTTTTCATATAATACTTTATATGAGATTGTAGCGAATGCTCTGTACATTTTTTGAGAGATGGTAGATCAAAAATATTATTACAAATAAAGTATAATGAGTTATTATAATTCTGTATAACGCCTGTCATTTTAAAATAATCCTATAAGTTGATAACACCTCTTAAATCATAAATCCAGATCAGGGGTCGCCTAAACTTCTTTAATCCTTGACACCTTCATGTGATACCCCCTTTGTTAACTTCTATTGAGGAATTATAACAGGGCATGCAAAAAAGTAGCTTATGTGAGTTATCAAAGGAGAAAAAATTTTGAATGAAAAAAGTTAAACAAATAATAAATTATTTCACCTAACCTTTCTTATTATTTAACCTTTATTAAATAATTTAAAATTTTGATTATTAAAAACTAAAAATGTTTTTTTTCGTGTAATTAAAACCCTTCCGAAAATTAATTTCTCCTCTATCCTCAATCGGCTTGAATCTGCACGTGCCAATTTTTCACGCAATCTGTAATCAAATTATAAAGCCTTAAAAATACAAATCTCGCGGAAGCCGATCACCGTCATAACTGTAAATAAATGAGTTAAAAAGTGTTATATTACAAGACGAATGCGAATTAACTAATTGTTTAATAAAAAAAATGTACTACAGCAGTCTTCTTCAACGTGGAACAGCATATTTTGGTTCAATGCGTAGATCCTTCTGACGGTCTTCTTAATGTACATTTCCACACTGACCTTTCTGTCCAGGTGAACAAGCAGGATGACCTTCCTGTTTATCTAAAGCAACTAGCTTCTACTTGTATTTTTATTGAGGTCCTAGATTTTATTATTACTTAATTAAAACAGGACAATAAAAAAATGGCTGTTTTAGATACTTTATTTATTAGAATTTTTGCTATTAAACGCTCCCACTCACTTGAAATAATAAACGACATTCCGGCTGATGCTATTAAAATGTACACTGACGGCAGTAAAAACAAACGAGAAAGGTGGAACTGGCAGTGGAATATATATGTATAATTTCAAACAGTAATTACATGAAGATTTAGAGAAGGAATCATGATGGCTGTTCTGTATTCCGTAGCGAGCTCATTGCTATAAACGAAGGTCTCGACTACATTGCGACTGTTACTGCAGGAAACGAAATCTGGATGCTAACTGATAGCAGGAGTTCTATTCAGCACTTGGCTAATCGGTTCAGTGTTAGAGACGGTATAGGTGTATCTATTCTCAAAAAGCTAAAACATCTTTCAGTGGATCATCAGTTCCACATACAGTGGATCCCCTCCCATGTCGACCTTGAGGGGAATGAAATGGCAGATGCATTGGCCAAAGCGGGTGCTAGTGAGGTATTGGTTCCACTTGAGCCCCCTTACCTACACAGAGATTTACTCGCAAGCTAAGTTAAATGGAAAAAACAATTTGGTCTACTCCCCCAGTGCACCAGTGGTATCGGGGCCATCGACCTGGCAGGTACTTTGGCACTGAATTGTGACAGGCAGGGACAAACTGCAATCACCCGTTTGATCAGTGGACATCTCAGAACTATGACTTTCTCAGATGGTTTGAAAGCTTTCGACGCTTGCACCAAGTGCTCCTCTGAGCAGGCTTCTCCATCTCATATCTTGGCGTGCCTGGGGCTCAGATGTCAGGATCTGCTTGACAGTCCTTGGACTTTCGTCGGGTATTTGGATTCAGGGACCTAGTCCAGCCCCGCTGGACTTTGGGGATAGGCGAAGAAGAACTACAACAGTACATTATGAAGAAAGAAATATAAAATTATCTACTTGAATATTTTTCATCGCATTAATTACAGCATGTAGTGTAAACTGTATTATGTATGCTGGAAATGAACAGCAATACATATCTGTACCTGTTAATTTTCTGTTAAAAGCCTTGTGAATGTACGTATCTGACTGCGTTGATAATACGATGTTAGATCATAAGCATAAGCCTGATGCCAAGCCATAAAATATAGAAATCTTTTTAAATAACATTCAGTACAGTTAGTTAAAGCTCCCTTGGAATACATCCATAAAAGTGTCCCTGAAAGTGTCCAACCAAAAGTTCCACACAGGTCATTTTAAATTAAATTACTGACAGTCTAAACATTTACAGTTGAATTTTTATCTCTATCATTTTAGATATTATAGTTCTAATTTCCAAGATTCACAGCTATTGGTGCTGAAATCGATTTCAAATAATAACGTACACATTTGCAATTGTTTTTTTTGCCACTTTATTATGCATATAAACACAACGCTACTTATGCAATGATTTGTATTTTCTACTTCGGTGATTAAAATTCTGGATTCTTTTTTTAGCAAAAGTTTGCTATTAGACAATAGCAGAAATAAATAAAATAAACTAGTATTTATTTATGAATCAATTAAATGTTGCAATTAATTTTGGAATTTAATAAAAAATTAAAATAATTATAAGTCCTAAGTCCGTCGGATGGAAAAAAAGTGAAACCCTGGACAAATGTATAAATATTACAAAATAAAGTTAAAAAACAATGATTTTACTTATAGAAATCGTTCTTCCGATGTTTGTGAGCGAACATCACAAAACTTACTTAATTTCTTTGTTATGAATAACTAATATGTAGGAATTGTAATATTTTGAACGTATAACGAATATAATACATAATTATTATGAATTCCGTGAAATATGCCATAATGCCTACATTTAACAAAATAGCATGCCATTCATTTTTAATATTTTTTATTTGATTTATGTACTTATTTTCAAAATGAAATGAAATTTAACTTTTGGTGAATTATCTCCTGAACTATGAAATAAGCTTTAATCAAATTAAATATGAACATACGTTAATATAGTACAAAAAATAACGACATAACAAATTTTATACACAAGCATGATTGGACGCTAGAGCCTTCATCGCCAGAAGTACAGCTTACCATAACGAACAAAAAAATTGGTTAATATAGAATTTGGTCAATTTTTTTTACAGTTATACAATTCTAACGGCATTATTTCATACTGGGAATAAGGCAGTTTAAGCGACTCTGTGAAAGTTGGTCCTATTCCTCCAGCAACACTGCTTTCAAAACCTGGATAGTTCCGGGCTGCAACCATGTACAATTTAATGTGGATTCCGAACTACTCACAAACATTCATACCATCGTCAGGATTCGAACTTGAAGTACCAAAGGCCAAAGCGTTAGGCCAATTGGCCATCACGCCGCACCAAATTCATAAATTTTTAGATCAACAAACTTCCATTGCCATAGGGGTCTCTTTCTCAGAGTTTAAGTGACAGGTAGAAGGACTCTGATTCACTTCCTACGAATTTTTGTCTAGAAAAATTGGTTAGGCTAAACTGGTACTCACCAGTGAATAGTACCTCCCCCGCCACTGATTTCTGCTCCAATGTATGTCACTTATAAGCATACTTACCTACAACTAAAAACAATTTAATCATAAAATAAGTGCACTATTAGTTACAGTAAAATTAATATGAGTGCTATGTTGCGTTTATTTTTATTTTTTAGTGTAATGATTTAAGCATCCACCCTTCTAAGAGCGTTAAAGACTTGCTCTATGGGGGGCTAGGTCTAGTGGTTCATCACATAATTAGTTCATATTAACTAATTATCTGTTAAAAAAACTTTCAGAAACTCGTCTAAAATATGATATCTTATGTGGGCCAGTGTTGCCTTCGATTTAAATTAAATTAAGGCCAACAACAACCCTGAACAAGCCTCCAATAACTCATATCTATTTTACCCAGCAGTCTCACTAAACCCCTGACAAAGATATGGAGGTCTGTACATTCATCCAATTATAAACTTTACTCTATTTTTACTTGTATCACCGAAAATACGAAGTGAAGTATATCTCCCTACCAATAAAAAGGAGAGGATACTAAAAACAATATGTTGTGTTTCTTATCCCACTTGGTCTACAGCAACATCTAGACCAAGTCCAAGAACCCGTGTGTACTTAGAACGACGAGTCATGATAAAGGGTAAAAAAAATTCAGCTTCTTTTTGTCCTTAACCTTGTTCTGCAAAGACATAAGGAACCTAAAGGAAGAAGTCTAACTTTACCCCCACCAGGTTATACCCGATTTACCCCACCAAGCACCCATTTTAGTCGCCATTTACGACATGCATGGGCTGCAATGGGGCTATTCTAATCCAGACCCACAAGGAATATAAAAATAATAATAAATTGAATTAAGTTTTTTGGATTATAAAATAACGTGAATATACAACATGATACTTAAGATTAAATCAAACATTTGATAGAAAATTTAAAAAATTTTAGCATTGGTTATAAACAAGGCAAGACCATACGGTATGGTGTGAAAATATCATGAAATATTTCAGTGCATGTAGTTAAAAATCTGTTTAAAGTGAAGGAAATGGCGAAGAAAAATCAGTTAATATTTCATTGTATCATTTTTCTCTTCTGCAATGAATAATGATCCATTGTCTTCAATATTGTTTACTAAACTGATTCGCGATTTATAAATTGCATTGCTATACCAATGTGTTTAAAATTGTGAAAAGAAAATTTAAAGATGCCATTTGGTTATAGGACAACAGAATGACATCTTTAAATTTGCATAATGAATTGATTCTCTAATTTGTCCATATAGTGTATTTTCCATTTTTTTTTTATTTTAGATGCTGCAGGCTTTCCCCCACGAGACACAAACTCATCCATCCAGTATCTCCTCTTCACCCCAGATCACCCCCAAGAAGCTTGCTACCTGGAACCGAACCAAGAAGCTCTGGAGCGATGCCCCTTTAACGCCACCTATCCGATGAAGTTTTTGATTTATGGATTCACAGTGGTATTAACACCGGACGACCAATTTGTAGTAAGATATATAGAGATTTTAAAGTAATAAGCTATTGTTACTACAAATGAAAACGTTCACTAAGTAACAAATTAAATACTTGTCATGTTACCAGGCATAGTCATTGAATACAAATCTTTCGATATCATGCTAAATACCAATGTCACCAATTACCCACCACTACTACATCACATCACTGAACCTAGAGCTGAGCTGTCCCTTTACAATTCGGGAATGATGTGGGTGAGAAGAAGTTTGGTTTGGTTTGTCGCTCTACGGTCATCTTGTGCACACTTTAGGTTAAACAGACCGGGACCTATAGTTTAAAATGGATTTCGGACCATTACAAATATCCATGGCACCTCCGGGCCTCGTACCCGAAACCTGTCGTACCGAGCGCCAGAGCGCTAGCCACTTGGCCATTTAGGCCCCCGGGTTAGAAGAAGAGTGATTGCTTTATGATGCTCTACGATCATATTAGACTGGGACCTACGGCTTAAAGTGGATTCCGAACCACTACAAGCATCCATGGCACCCCTGGGATTCGAATATGATACCTGGGGTACCGAGAGTCAGAGTGCTAGCCACGCGGCCATCACGCCTCTGCCAATTACCCACTAGAGTACCTAAACTCACTTTATTCGACTGGATTACCACGTTATCGCCTTGATATTTCCAATAACTTTCTACGGAAGCTCGCTCCGCCAAAACTTTGAAATGGCACAAGGCTGTATGTGAAGATTCTGGGCAAGGTGATTGAAGCTATTATTTTAACATGGAAGGGAGAGGGCGGCACAATTTGTATCCAAAATCAATTTGTGTCCATTTGGATACTATTCATTCTGCCCTTTTAATTTTAAGAGATAGGGGCCTGAATTTCCGAGTGGTTAGCGCTCGGTACCACAGGTTTCGGGTTCGAGTCCCGGCGGGGCCATGGATGTTTGTAGTGGTTCAGAATTCACTTTAAAACCGTAGGTCCCCGTCTAATACGATCGCAGAGCGTTGCGAGGGCATTGTTACTCCGCGTCCGTGGCTTATATTCAAGTTACACGCCCCTGGCTAATGCAAAATGAGTAACGTATGTGCAGCGCTTGCCTTAAGGCATTCAAGTCAGCTGTCTAAGTGTTTGCCAGCTGCATTACCAAAAAAGAAAAAAAACTCTAAGATATTGCAATTTCCAGTGAGTCTTACCTCCGCAACAGCGATCAGCAAATCTCTAGTCAGTCTATTAAGTATTACGGCACGGATTTAAGATCTCCATTTTTCTATCATGGATTGTTTCATTTTGTTTGCTCAAGGATGGGTTCTTCTGAGAATTTATTTATTCTTGCCCCTGCAGGTGAAATTAAAAATGCTGTTGACAATTAGAGTAACGATCCACCGTGTCTTCCCGAAACAAAATATAGCCAAAGGAGAAGAGTTCGAGGTTGATAGATCCTCCTTCTAAGGACGGGTTGACCGTTACGTTAGACTTTGGACTCAAATCTTAATCAAATTTTAATTAAACTTAGTAAAATTTTTCAAATCTTATTTTTTTAACGAAGTACGTCAAGATGAGTAAATTTAATGTGAAAAGCTAGCGTCAGTCTAACGATGTACAAACTTGCTCTATTATCCAAAATGAGTCTTTTAAATTTCATTTGTTATTTGTCAAATCATAGTAGATATAAAAATTTGCATTCAATATAAATATAAAAGCAAAAGCAATATTATTTAGAGAAGAACATTATTTTTTCTTCACTCTAAAAATTATATTATTGCATATTATTGTTGTTAGAATCATGTAAAATAATACTTCAGAGAGGCCATCATGTTTAGATGCTGTTGTTATCATAGTAAATCTTACAAAATGAGAAAAATTTACTGATATATATTTTTAATTGGTAAAGAAATCTAAAGAATGTCAGACCACTGCGAAAATACATAAAATAATTTTCGTTGAAAATTATCTCAAAACGGCAGAAACGAAAAATTTCAAATTGTTGAAAATCACTGATCAATCAATCATCAGATAGATCACCACTTTTTATTTAATGATTCTCTTATCAATACTCGTAAATATCAAGCATTCACATCGATCAACTTAGCTACAACCAACAAAATTATTTCCCTTATCAATAAATATCAAGCATTCCCATCGATCAACTTGGCTACAACCAACAAAATTATTTCTCTTATCAATAAATATCAAGTCTTCACATCGATCCACTTGGCTGCAACCAACAAAATTATTTCCCTTATCAATAAATATCAAGCTTTCACATCGATCAGCTTGGTTACAACCAACAAAATTATTTTCCTCATCAGTAATCCTTATCAATAAATACCAAGCCTTCACATCGATCAACTTGGCTACAACCAACAAAATTATTTCCCTTATCAACAAATACCAAGCAGTCACATCGATTAACTTGGCTACAACCAACAAAATTATTTCCCTTACATATCAAGCATTCCCAACGATCAACTTGGCTACAACCAACAAAATTATTTCCCTTATCAATAAATATCAAGCATTCACATCGATCAACTTGACTACAACCAACAAAACTATTTCCCATATCAATAAATATCAAGCCTTCACATCGATCAACTTGGCTACAACCAAACAAATTATTTCCCATATCAATAAGTATCAAGCCTTCACATCGATCAACTTGGCTACAACCAACAAAATTATTTCCCTTATCAACCAGTCACATCGATTAACTTGGCTACAACCAACAAAATTATTTCCCTTACATATCAAGCATTCCCAACGATCAACTTGGCTACAACCAACAAAATTATTTCCCTTATCAATAAATATCAAGCATTCACATCGATCAACTTGACTACAACCAACAAAACTATTTCCCATATCAATAAATATCAAGCCTTCACATCGATCAACTTGGCTACAACCAAACAAATTATTTCCCATATCAATAAGTATCAAGCCTTCACATCGATCAACTTGGCTACAACCAACAAAAATTATTTCCCTTATCAACCAGTCACATCGATTAACTTGGCTACAACCAACAAAATTATTTCCCTTACATATCAAGCATTCCCAACGATCAACTTGGCTACAACCAACAAAATTATTTCCCTTATCAATAAATATCAAGCATTCACATCGATCAACTTGACTACAACCAACAAAACTATTTCCCATATCAATAAATATCAAGCCTTCACATCGATCAACTTGGCTACAACCAAACAAATTATTTCCCATATCAATAAGTATCAAGCCTTCACATCGATCAACTTGGCTACAACCAACAAAATTATTTCCCTTATCAACCAGTCACATCGATTAACTTGGCTACAACCAACAAAATTATTTCCCTTACATATCAAGCATTCCCAACGATCAACTTGGCTACAACCAACAAAATTATTTCCCTTATCAATAAATATCAAGCATTCACATCGATCAACTTGACTACAACCAACAAAACTATTTCCCATATCAATAAATATCAAGCCTTCACATCGATCAACTTCCCATATCAATAAGTATCAAGCCTTCACATCGATCAACTTGGCTACAACCAACAACCAAACAAATTATTTCCCATATCAATAAGTATCAAGCCTTCACATCGATCACGATCAACTTGGCTACAACCAACAAAACTATTTGGCTATCAACCAACAAAATTATTTCCCTTATCAACCAGTCACATCGATTAACTTGGCTACAACCAACAAAATTATTTCCCTTACATATCAAGCATTCCCAACGATCAACTTGGCTACAACCAACAAAATTATTGGTAATATCTTTAGAATTGATATTGATGTAATCACAAAAATTGTATTGAAATTTAATTTCAAGGTAACTGTGTACCAAATTTGTACAAGTTGTTATCAATAGTTTTTTTTATTTATTAATTTATTTGTTTATTTAATTTTCAGCTGATGAAAGATCAAATGCTATCATTGTATGACTATAATGTTATAATTGTAAATTGGACGAATTTCAACCAACCACCCTACCTACTAGCTACTCTTAATGCCGAATTAATTGGTTATCAATTGTCCTATTTAATACAATATTTAGAGGTAAGAAATACACATTTTTTGGAAATAAATTTTCCAAAAAGAATTTTATTTTGTAGTTTAAATTATAATTTTTTTTCAACGGTTTATTGAAAATTCATATTATAATTTTATTTTGCGAATTTATAATTACGATACTTTTTAAATACTTTAAATAATTTTATAGTTTTGTATGGGTTTTTAAATTATATTTTGTTTCGTTAATTTCATTACTCAGTTTTATTAATTATAAATTAAAAACCCAATCAAAGATATAAGATTTATATACACCATTTTGTTTTATAGCAACAATGTTTAATAGATACTGAAATTCACTGGAATTCTTCCAGGCTATATTTATCAATCATAAGTCTATATTGATCAATCCCAAAACATAAAGAAATACAAAAATTAAATACAAAAAAAAAAAAAGAATTTAACCTTTTTTATTTCTTTTTTCTTTTTTAAAATAGCATTATTTGATTTAAATTATAATGTAAACTGGGGAAAGCTAATGATTAGATTTAAATTTGATTTATTTTATGATTAATTTATTTTATGATTTATATTGATTAATGATTTATTTATTTTATGATTAATCTAATGATTGATAATGGAGCATTAATATATTCGCGTGGATTTTTTTTTTTTTTTTTTTTTTTTTACATTTGTATAGAATAAAGAAGGGTTTTTTTCTCCACTAATACATTTTACACTTTTTTAATAAACGATGATAATTAGAAGTATTTTTGCAATAAAGATTTCACTTTGAATTTATTGTATTATTATGATTGTTTTGCAGGTGAAGAAAGGAGTGGATCCTCAAAACGTCCATCTGATCGGTCACAGTTTAGGAGCACATCTGGCAGGATCTGCGGGAAAATACACACCAAATCTGGGAAGGATAACTGGTAAGTATCGAGAAACATTTCCGACACACATGCTATCGTTAAAGCAGATTTTCAATGATTTTAACATGATTAGTATGTGATTTAAAACACGATCTAAATAGTCTCGAATAAAAAGTAAGAAATCTTGTAATCTTGGACCGGGACCATCAGAAGTTAGAACGTTAAGTATCAAGGAACATTTAAGACAAACATGCTATTGTTTATGCATATTTCAAATGATTATAACTGAATTAGTGCATAAATAAAAATATCTCATTAGTCTCTAGCAAAAATTCGAAAATGATAGATTTATATCTCGATATTAAGCATATCCCGATATTAAGCATATCTCTATTAAGCATATCTCGATATTAAGTATCGATATCTTGGACTGGAACCATCAGAAGCGCTCTGGATTTCTGAACTAGAGTAACTGATTTCACCTTCTGAAAATGAGTGAACCTTAAAATACCAGCGTTTATCCCAAATGGGGACATGATAAATCTATAAGATGGAAAGTTCATTCATTAAGTTCAGGGAGGAAAGAGAAGATCTGTTCACGATCGTTCTAAATCGCAATGGCACTAGGAACTGACAAATGCCTCTCAAGTGTGGGTGGGGTCTTTTAAAAATCAGCAAATAGGGTCTGATGTATCACAGGTGTGAAAATGTATATGCCAAACATTTAAGTTAAAATTTAATTCATTCTGTTTTTACAAAAAAAATGCATAAATTCGATTACGCTTGATATTATTTAGAAATAATGGGTACAGATAAAATTGTAATTAAAAGCATATCTTATAAAAAAATAATTACAAATGCTATCGTTAAAGCATAGTTCCAATGATTATAACATTAGTACCCGATATAAAGCAATATCTAATTAGTCTCTAATAAAAAAAGGGAAATTGCTATGTTTATATCTCGATATTAAGTGTAATCTTGGACTAGAACCATCAGGAGTTCTGAGAGCTGAGTATATGAACTAGAGTAGCTGATTGCAATTCCTGGAAATGAATCAAACTGAAAGTGTGTATCTCGAAGAGATACACGAGATAAATCCATAAAATGGAAAGTTCATTCTTAAAGTTCAGAGAGGAAGAAGAAGACCCCTTGAAGATGTCTTTAGGGATGTTCGTTCTAAATCGCAATCGCATTAGGAACCAACGAATGTCTGCCAAAGTGTGGGTTCTTTAGAAAAGCAGTAAACAGGGCTTCATGAATCAAAGGTGTGACAATGCAAATTTTAAAGCTTTGAGTAAAAACTTAATTCAATCGAGTCTTACAAAAAAAACATATAAAAATTGATAACGTTTAATATTATTTAAAAATGATAAGTATATAAAAACATGTAATTAAAAGCATGCGTTATAGAAAAATAATTGCTTAACAAAATTTGTGTTTCGAATGAAAAAGAAAAAAACATTTCAAAGTGCTGATACACTGAAATTAATGAAAAATCTAATTTTTTTTGCATTTTTTACTACTACTTTCTGATTTGCAAACTTCTTTGCATTTTGTTTTGATGATTATGCTCAAAACATTCTCGGCAAAATAATTTAATTCTACCCAGAATATTTTAATCTCTGAATCATTAATTTCAACCAACGATTAAGGAGGATATGGTTAATGTTTCCATTACTCAATAAATATATAGCTACATGTTGAATGTCTTATACAGTACAATATACGGTGTAATATAACAATCATTAATCAGTGAGTTCTGATCGACTACCAAGGTTTAAATAAGAAAAAAGTATAATTTTATCATAGTATGATATTGTTTTGATATGAGGTGCCAGACGTTCAAAATTAGTACAAAGGAATAAAACAAAAAACAACCAAAAAAAAAATGGATGTTATATGGAATGTAATGTGATATCTATTATGAAACATGACGTTATATGTATTATGATGTAACGTTTCATGTGATCTAAGATGGCATGTGACGTCATGTTGTGTTTGATGTAATATAGTCATATTGGATGTAATATGATATGAGGAAATATGTGGTACGATATACGATATGATGTGAAACATGATATGAAATTGGATATTATATGTTATGATGTGATGTTTGTGAAGTAATGTGGGATATTACATATGTGATATGCGAAATTCGAAAAAAAAAAAAATAATAACAGCAAAATCAAAGAAATGAATGTGATGTCATATTATATGTTATGCGGGTGATATATGTAATTTAAATGTACGTATATTATTATTATTAAATGCATATTATAAGATTAAATGTATATCATGTGATATAAAGGCAAAAAACCATGACGTGAATATGTGATGTTAAACACGGTATGATATGAGTTGTTATATGTGTTTTGTTGTGATGTTACAGGCGAAGTGATTTGAGATGTCGTGGGATGTGATAAGACAAGTGATGTGTTATGAATGACATGATTTAATTTGTGGTGTGATATATGATATGATGTTGATTATGACGATATATGATGTGATGTAATTTCATATTATGGGATACTTGATTGGATGTGAATAAAAATTGAACCTGAATTTTGACTAAAAATAAAAAATATATATGATTAATTCCATTTTGTTTCTGATTTGCGCATGCATGACATTGCGATAATTGGATGCTGGTATATTCCCGTTTGCATTGAATTGAGACAGTTTTCTTCTAAAAGCTTATGTCCACACTTGATAAATTGAAAGTCAGCAAATTTAAATTTTTTTAATTATTTATTATTATTATTACTAATTTATTGTCTACTATCAGACCTTTGACATTTCTTTTTGGAAATGTAGGTCTGGATCCCGCCGCTCCCCTCTTCGGCCCATGGACATTACTTCACAGGCTGACCTACACAGACGCAGACTTCGTTGACGTCATTCATTCCAGCAACCTTACATACGGTGAGTTGACTGTTCATACAATTCAATTGATGTTTCACGCTTTCCATTAGGAATCAATTGAAATTCGGTATTTTTGTTGCACTGTTCTTATACTTATTAATTTTTCAATATTAAAGACTGAAAAAGTTTCTCCATAAGTACATACGGATTAATATGTGTTGTATACATTAATATATACAACAAATATATCGACTATGTCACTGCAGTATCTGCTAACAAGCATCTACTGTGTTGAGTGCATATTTAAAAGAGAACAAGGACAAATGTTCTTAAGTTTTATATACTAGGGTACTTATGTTTTAAAATTTGTATGTCTGTAATAAAAAAAAGGGCTTTTCATTTTCTTTTTATACTGAATTGAAAAACAGAGAGAAAATATTTTTTTTAAAAATTGCATTCTTTCAAGAATGAATAACAATAGCACAAAAAAGAAAATTCTCCTGTCATTTTCAATTTAATAAGAGTTTACATCCTAAACACTCATTTGATTATTTATCTTCGAATAGTTGACATCCTTTCAATTTCTGTAAAGTATCGAGTACGTAAATACTTCTTTTTAGTTAAACTGACATCATCTGGCCCCTTTAAGTTTGACATGGGCTAATATTAGCCAATTAAAATACTGCCCAGAGATATCATTTCCGGTTGCAATTGTGGCAAAAGACCTGCTTCCACCGGAAACTGGTCATCACTTTGAACAGATCGGATTCGCATCCGGTAAGGGCTAAGGACCCTCACGTACACCCTTCCAAGAAACACATATGAAATATATCCCAACTCCAAAATAATAAAAAAAATTTCATACAATTTTACTTATACAAAAAAATATTTATAAATGCATATTGGCACCAATATCAACACTTTATTTGACACCTTTGCGTCAAACGGGGACTTTTGGCAAGATATTTAATAGTGTCTCCAAAGCGCCCAGAAGACAAATTAATACAAAGACAATTATGGGACAAGGACACGAAGTAATTGTTACAAACTTTCATCAAAAAATTATTATCAATCTGGGAGCCTCAGATAGCTACAATCTCGTTATCTTAAGTTATTTATTGAGAAAGGGGAATACTTGGGTTGTGGCGTTGCCCAGATTTTAGCTTTTTTCACGGAATTAAAATGTTTATGAATATGGCCATCATCTGAAATTAATAACTCACTTTCTTTTTCGTATTAAGTTAAAAATATAACAAGAACTTTGATACAAAAAATTCATGAAAATATTTCAAGATTGTGACCCTTTTCAGTTAAGGTAAATTTTATTAGAAAAAAATTCTACAATACTGACAATAATCAAGAATAATGGTTTGCCAAGTTATAAAGTAAAATTTGTAATTAATAACTATTTATAATTAGATTAAATTTCGAAAATATATAAATGAATCTATATAATAAAATACTTGGAACAAACAAAAAAATATATTTCAAAGAATGCATAAATTTCAAAAATAGGATGCTTGAAACAATTAGCTTATTATTTAAAAAAAATTTAGATCATGCTATAAGACGGCACCAGATGCTATCAGTTAGCACCACACAGATGCACCAAGGAGAAATTAGTTTTTAGATAATTAGAAAATGAGCTAATTAGAATGATGCGTGTTTTCTGTTTCTCTAGACATGTTTCGCTGTTTTCTCTAGACACAACTGTGTGTGTTTGCTGTTTTCTCTAGACAAAAAGTTAAATAATAGTAGCTTCAGAGGAAAAAAATTAGAACAATAAATTCTATAGTTATTGAGTTACATTGAAATATCTGAATTTGAAATCATGGGTGGCAATGCCTTCAGCATAAGACATTCAAACAAAGACACACTAAGGATATAAAAGCAATGTAAAGTGATTTAAAACACGCATAAAAAGCAATGCAATAATAGGCACATACACAAACAGAAAGTGTCCAAAATAATTAACATTAGAGCAGTAAGTGATACAAATTAATCTTATTGGTAATAGTGCACGTCTGAAATACATCAAATTCACTGTAGCTCATTTTAAAAACATTTAATGCGTTATCTGACTATTCTCGGCACATAGTCGATGCCAGATGATGTTTGCCTGAAATTTACATCGAATCAACTATAGGCCATTTTTGCAGATGGTTGACATCAGATGACGCACGGCCTACTTTTACGCATGGATGCTACTTTTACGAGGACGCATAATCTACTTTCAATTGACGTTTTGAAATCTACATTTAATTATAGATTTACTAAATATATGTTTAAATCTATATTCAATATACGTAAATCTACATTTAACAGCAGGTTTCTCAGAAAATAGAAGTAGTTTTGGCCATTCGTTTCCCCAGATTGATGCCAGATGATGCATGCCTGAAATTCATTATAAAGCATTTTTAAAGATGATCTACATTTATTTTTGATGATGGTTGATGTCAAATATGCACGTCTAAAACCTACGTCGAATCACTGTATGGAATTTTGAAAGATATCGTGCGTCGCCAGGATTCTAATAGTTTAATAATAATTAATAGTTTAATAGACGTTTTGTACCACCAGGTGAGATGCCAGATTCCACGGACATAACAATGCTCTTAAAAACTATAGAGAAAAAGCCGTATAAACCAAATCAAACGACAAGGTAAGCACCCCCCCTCCCGTACCGATTCCTAAGTGGCCTATTCCAATGTACGTAAGTACATTGTACAAAGAGACGAGGTCCCATCGCGTTGTTAGCCACTATCAATGTCAACAGTGTTTCCTGAAACAATGGTACAACAGTACGTCCACTCCCATTACTTAACTAATACACGAATTGAATGTCAATCAACTCAGCTATGGAGAAACGATGCATGTTGACTGTACAAGTCAACGGCTGTAATTAAGAACCCTGACGTATAACCCTAAGCACTCACATACAGAGCCATCTGTCTACTTCCAACCATACTTTCCTATGTGATTCTGCTTTATTAAAGCCCTGTACCTCCCTTCCAAGTTTGGACGTAGACCGGCTTGTATATCCGGCTTGCGACAAATGTGTTTAAGAATAAAGTATTATTAAAATTCCATCAAAGTTTCATTCATTATAAAACTACATGAATAGTTAATTTTCAAATTTATATGTGAATGAAATCCATATAAAAGTTTTATTTGTTTATGTTTTTTTTCAGGTTATGGTCTCCATGCGCCACTTGGGGATATAGATTTTTATCCTAATGGTGGGAAAAAGCAACCTCAATGCGAATCCTTAAATGGTAAGCATTTTAAATCCTCCCTCTTTAAATCAAATCCCCAAATAATTGCAGGCACACTGTACAAAAATTGTCTGAGAAATATAATACAATTAAGTCAAATATTACAGAAAAAAAAATAATGCGATAAAATAAATGCGAAAAATGAAATTAAGGTACTTACGTATTAACGCTACCTTGGCTACAGTTGCACCAATAAAGAGCAATCTTGTTGCTCGCACGCGCACGCAGTTATCTTTTGAACGCCAACCGCAGCTACAGATTTGGCGGTTTTTAAGTGGCGCCAATCTACACTTAAAATTTTTGTTCCAAATAATAAAATATATAAAACACTTCATTTAAAATCAAAACGCTTTCAAAATTCAAAACACTTTATTTAAACACAAAGTAGTCAAACAGATTTCAGTGGAAAACAGGCCGATATATTTTCCCGTATATTTATATATTTGCTCAAATGCGTATTTGGGCAAATCCCAAATACGTATTTTCGTAGCACTAAAAAATGGCGTCAAAAATCAGCAAATCTGTAGCTGTTAGATTGGCGCCACTTAAAAACCGCCAAATCTGTAACCAAGCTGGAGTTAATACGTAAGTACCGAAATTAATTAAACATACCTTAAGTGTTTTTCATTCTTGAGTCTATGAGAAACGTGAATCTGACGTGTCCAAGAAATTTCTCCAACGTTTGGGCATGACTGTCTCGATGTTTCAGTGTTTTTCGAAAGGCAAACTCACATTTCCTTTTCCAATATATTGAAGATTTCATCTCTTTTTAGTCCTTTTGATGAGAGTAGAAAATCATAATTCACATAAATATGTAGAAAATTGTAGTAAAAAGTTCAAAGCTTTCTTTTGTTAGACACATATTCTTTTATAGAAATCCAAATGTTTCAAAAGAGACTTCCTTATGTTTAATCGTCCCTTAGTGGAGATCTTCAATTATAACTGCCAATTCTGAAGTAGATTCCATTCTGTTCCATGAATTGATTTTAATTAATTCTTATTGTTCAATGTTTGATGTAAAATAAGAGCAATTAACAAAAATTTTTCTTTTAAACTTATTAAACATTCAATTATTAGAAGTGTTTCATTTTTGCAAGTGTTATTTACCAATTGAAACATTTGCAAATAACCTTCAACAGTTTTTCCTTTCCAAAATCAGTAGCTTCATTTTATCAGTAAATGTGAGAATATTTTTTTCTTTCCCTTGCTAGTATTCAAAATATTGAGTTGATGAAATATGTTGATTAAATACTGCAACATTAATTTGTTCACAAAACTGTACTGTAAACAATTTGTTCGAAAAACACATGAAATTCTTTCCTTGACCTTGGACAGTCACCTTTCTTCATTTACCTTTATGAATCCATATTGATATAAAGCTTACTTTGTGTAGAAAAGAAAGGCTGTCAGCGAGTAGCTGTGAGCTAGTTAAACGCCGATCTAAAACGCCGCTCTTGCTTTTCATATTTTAAAAGGTGGTAAATATATTTGTTTTCATATTGACCTTCGAGTTAAGTAAACTATTTATAACTTTTTCTTTTTACTTTTCTGCCTCCTTTTAACAACGGGGAAATTTCTTTTTCAAATCTTTAAATTTTATGAAGCACAAAACTGGTTTCTACTTAACGTTTTTAGTTTCCTTCATTATAGCATGGCGAGTGACACGCCCAACACTTTTTAGAAGATCTGAACTTCAAATCCTAATGTAACATTTTAGAGGATTTACAAATCGTTGCGAACACAAAGCTCAATCTTTTACTCTTAAATTCGAAGTTCTAGAAGAAACAATTCCTAAAACTCATCTCAAGATTCTCAAAAACATCTTAGCCTCCAAAATAACGACACTTGTGGACACACTTTAACATGCGAACAATATGCACATCTCCAGTCAAGGGAAACTCTTACTATCGACTAATCATTTCCAAACAGCTAAATAATTGGCAAGCATTAAGTCAATTATGGATCTTCCAGTAATTGCATCTTTTTATCCTGAAAAATTAACACTCCTTTTCTAATCCACGATATTCCATTTGGCATAAAATCGGAAGAATTGGCCAATGAAATTGAGGAAGAAAATAATTTTTCAATTTCTGAACACAGACGGTTTGTCAGTAATAAAAACTCCACATTATCCACCCCAGTTTTAATAACTATTATCGGCACTATCATGCCAGAGTACGCTAAATATTGGCTAACAAGATCATAAATCACTTTATTTTTTGATAAACCCCGACAGTGCAAAGTCTGCTTTTCTTTTACACATCCGACCAACAGGAAAATTTTGTTGTGTGTTAACAATACAGCGGGTTTCACAATCTTTCAGCTTTCACATCAAAATTTTTTTAATGTATTCAATGTGGTGAGGACCATAAAGCCTCTGGTTTAAAATGATCCAAGAGAAAGGCGCAGGAAAAAAATTTAAAAATTAAAAAGCTAAATCGTTTATCATACATCGAAGCACGCAGATATATCACCCAAAAAAGAGCGGCCTGGTGACCAAGTGGCTAGCGCTCTGGCCTTTGGTACTACAGGCGTCAGGTTCATATCCTGGAGGGCGCATGGATGTTTGCTAGTGGTTCGAAATCCACGCTAACCTGTAGGTACCCGTCTGTTTAGCCCTCATGTGCACAAGATGATAGTAGAGCGACAAACCAAACCACCCTAAAAAAGAAGAAACATTCATCTCAACTTCAAACTGCATCCATTAAGCCTTCCGGATTTATCACTGAAGAAGAAATATCACAGATACTGCATCAATACACATTGGAAACTCAAAAGTAATTATAGATATTTCCTAAGGTACAGGCTACCTCTTTACAGAAATCTCTTCAAATATTATCTGCAAATTTCACTACAATATTCAATTTAATCGAACAATCTTTAAAAAAAACTTCCCCATCCTTCAACTACAACTTGAGCCTCCAATATCAATGATAAAAAGAAATCTAAAACCAAAAAATCAGAATTCGAATTTTTACAAGATTTAGACAGTTCCATGTCTCTTCATACGCAGCAAAGAGCTTTACATAATATTATTTCTTTTCATCAAATGCATACTAATCCAGCTGGCATGAAAGCGTAGTAAACTTTTAGGGCTCAATATTTCAGATACATTTTATTTTAAAGTTTAATTTTCTTTTCCAATGGTTTTTCAAACTTTACACATTGTTCAATGGAATGTAAGAAGCATTCGAGCCAAGAGCCGCGTGGAAGCTACTTTATTTTTAAAACAAATAACATTTACTATCTTGCAAATGTAGCGTCTTTCTGTTTAAACTGTAGAATTTTCTTTTATCTTCATCTAGTTTATAACTACCTGTTATATCTGCTTTTTTAATTTCTTCTTTATTGGCGCAACAGTTCCATGGTGAGCCAAGGACGTTGCCAATTGGCAGATTTCGAAACAAGAAATGTTTTCGTTTTACGGGGGTAAGGTTGTCAGCCCTACGCCTAATGCTCTACAAACATATTAGATCGGAACCTACAGTTTAAAGAAGATTCTAAACCACTTCAAACATCCATGGTCCTGCCGGGATTCAAACCTGTAATATGTGGCATCGAGTGAAGGACACTCGGCCATCAGGCCCCACCTTTTAATTTAGAGCTGTTATTCTTGCAGGATATATACTTTTTGTAAGCGACTTTAGAGTACAAGGATATCTTTAGAATTCAGGGAAATACTATTCTTTTAAAATAGTAAACAAAAATACTTTAGTAACGCAAAAATATTTTTTCACATACATGAGTTCAATCAAAGTCATTAAATTCATATCACAAATTTTCTAAATCATTAGTAAAGTCGAAATTGATAAAGTTAAGATGAAGAATCAGGAGCCGGTATAAAAATTCGATTTAAGATTCGGAAATTTTTAGTCAGTTTTATTTCCAATAGGAGATGCTTACACAAGCTTTCTGAAAGAAGTGACCAAAAAGTAGGTCATCAGCCTATTCAAAATACTGCCCTATTGTCCTCTAGGAGTGGTCATCATCAGGAGTGGCTATCCATCATATTGCATCTTTTTATTTCAGATACTTTGATGTACAAAGTTTGCAACCATCATGCCGCTCCACAATTATTCCTGGACTCGATCAACACAAACCAGTGCCTCTTCCGGTCAGTGCAGTGCCCCAGCTACAACGACTTCCTGGATGGGCAGTGTCCTCCAAACTCATCAACAACAGATCTTATGGGACTTCCAGCTCAGAAAATCCCTGGCTTGGCTCCCAAATCCAGATTTTTCCTGAGGACTATGGGAGATTCGCCATATTGCCTACAAGATGGAGATGAACCTGCTTAATTATGTAACCTGGAACATATACGGAGAAATTGAGTTTTTTAAAAAAATGGATTACAAACAGATTTTTTAGCTACTATGATTTGATTTGTGTATAAATGTTTTTCAAAAGTATTGTGAATTCCTTTGTAATAATCACGTATTTATAGGGCATTATTAGCAATAAATGCTGCCATATGCAGCATTATGGCAAGTACGATCTCATTTTACTCGTATGTGAACATAGATATTCGATGTGCTTTGTATTAAAGTTTGAAAATAACATTTAAGATGTGTTTTGACAATAATATTTTAATTTACATGAATCGTTACAATTTATGTATGAAATTATTAGAAAATGCAACTGTTTTTTGTTCCTCTTAGCTTGTTGGCATGTTCTTGTTATGAAATTTTTATATAGTTTAAACGAAATAAAAATTAATAATTATTTATAAATTTGGTTTTTTTTTTCAATGAAGATCGAAGCACTCTTTTTTATTAAAAGAAGAAAAATCACATAGGACAATTAAAAATTGTTAAATGGAAATTCAGATAAAAGGAAAAGAAATTAATAAAGAAATGCATACAAATTAAGTCAGAAAGCGCAACTGAAAAAATATATAAAACATCCCCTTTAACCAGCATTCGAACCTTGGTCATAAGCATCAACAAGCCATGCACCAATAGCTATACAATTGCTGTGGCACCAATCTTAATGAGCTTTGATAATGTTTTCACAACAAAGACAGTTCATTCGAAGTTGAGTCTGCGAAGTTTCAAATAAACAGTAATATGAAAAATATACAAGGTTCTCGATAGAGGGCAGCACAGCTCGAAAATCTCTTGCATTATCTGATTATTAAATTTGAGAAACTGTAGGATAAGGAATGAAGTTTTCCAGCTGGCAACGGGTGTACCGATTACAAAGTTTCTATGTGGTTTTAAGAACCCCGAAAACCTCCACATCTTAGAGATAGTTAAAAAATTTGTACTATTGAAGTTGCTTAAATTAAAAGAATAAAAATAAAAAATTAAAAACAAAGAATTTAAGAAAAACATCTCCTACTTGAGAACAATTAAAGCAGAAGATCGAAAAAGCAAAAGCTATCGGTACAATTAGGTCTTCGTTCCACAATGCCCCCCACAAAAAAATAATAATAATAATAATTTAAAATTAAAGTTAAAATTTAAAAAATTTTAAATAAATTACAATAAAATAAAATACATAAAAATAAAACAAATACAAATCAAGATACAAAATTACAAGCAGTAAAAAGCTATGACAAAATACACCAACTCAAAGTAGAATTTTAAATATGGTTTGGTGTGGTACCAATAGATGGTACCATCATGGCAGTTACAGTGATAAAAAAAATCCCAACTGATGTTAGGAAAAAAGACAATTTTTTGTTCTTTATTTGACAATTTCCACAAAAATAAAAATAGGAATAGAAATTAAATATTTAAAATTAAAGTTACCACCAGAGCTATTGAGATAAAACTATTTAATTAAAATAAAGTTTGCGAGAATTTAAATACGACCTTGATCCAATTTATGTGATTTCTTTCATACATAAAATCGAAAAAAAATTTTAATTTTTAAAGAGATTTGTTATTTTATGCTTGCCGTTTAAAGTTATCGTTTTGAAAATTTTAACATTTTTTTTTTCTTCAAATGCAGCTGGCAATTAGACCGGGATCTTTTTATGCCATAGGGCTGCACCAACGTTACTCACTTTGCACTACCAGCGTGTAACTTGAAGATAAGCCACGGACGTGGAATAACAATGCCCCTGGAACGCTCTACGATCCTATTAGACCGGGACTTACGGTTTAAAGTAGATTCCGAACCACTATAAACACCAATAGCACCGCCGGCCGGGACTCGAACCCGAAACCGGTGGTACCGAGCGCCAGAACGCAAGCCACTCGGCCATTTCCATTTTGGGCCTCAAACGCATCAAATCTCGATTGGTACCGAAAACACTGAATGCGCCAGCTTACACTGCATTGATTCTTCGTGACTTTTTAGCCAGAACTGAAACCCACATGGTTCCACAACCACCGTATTCACACCTGCGTGCGACTTCTGGCTATTCCCTAAACTGAAAAGACCACTCCGGGGACACCGTTTTGAGTCGATTGAAGAGATTCAACGTGAATGGCCGCGATCTTTGAAGGCCATCCCTGCGGATGACGTTTTAGCATGCATTGAGGATTGGAAAAAAAGTTGGCATAAGTGCATTGTGTCCGGAGGGGATTACTTTGAAGGCGATGAAATAAATCTGGAAAAATAAATAAAGAATTTTTGAAAAAAAAAAAAATTTTACTTTTTGGCACAGTAGTATATATTATACCTCTTCTAACTTTCCTATAATTAATCGTTACCTTAACATTTCTGGTCGTGAATTGAACAACAACGATGTAAATTTCGATCACGTGATTCACACTAGCATATTTACGTAAGTAATTGTAAGTTAGTAGTACTTGCAATTAACGTTTAAAATTTTCAACAGTAAATGAAGGTTTTATATTAAGATAACATAGAGTAAAAAAAAATATTTTCTTGAATCTACATAAGATACTTAAATATTTAATACTAATAATAATAATTTTAATTATTGATTTCACAAAATTGTTATTCCGTTGATTTTAAAATTTTTTTAATGTAAGATATAAATTTGTGCCATGTTGGGCATATTAAATATCCTAGCAACAACAATTTTATTTAAATTTTTAAAATAATTTCCTGCGTCTCACTTTATAAGATTGAATCATCCAAATGTCCGTTTTTCAAATCACAACAGTACCTTTACAAATTACATCCTTTAATGATCACTGAATATGAAATAAAATGCGTTTTCCTTGTGATGAAATCTTAAAGTAATTTAATGTCTGTGAGTTTCCTATTCGAAATATGCATGACAAAATACCATATACGCAATTATAATTCTGCTTACTTGTTTGGTATTAGATAGTCTTCAGTTCAGAATGAAAAAATGTGTGTCTTCATTTTATACATGAAATATAACTATTCCAAGTTTCATGTTAACAATGATAAATTCTTAAAACTGTTATTATAAAACTTTTAAGGAAAAGAAAAAGGACAATTTGTTAATTAATGAATTTATTTTTAATACCGGAAGGGTTTTAGTAAATAAAATGAAATTATATCAGTCTCTTAAGTCTTTGAATACCAAATAATTTACAATTTTGGAAATTGATTTTAACTGTTGTTCTTTTATAAAATGCTAATTAAGTGTTGGAAAATATTTTAATGTTTATATTATCTAACATGATAAGATGTTTATACAGTCACTCAAAAATGTATTGGGATACTTGGCATTTATAACATGTTGCTATTTATAGAAATATTAATCTCATTAAAACAAAAACAAAATACTCAAGAAGTAGTTTAACATTTGGTATAAAATGTATAAGGAATTTTTTTTATTACTTTAAAATTACAGTTTGATCAAACCTTTTAAAAATCATTTAAACGCAAGCAGTTGCCAAAAACGTATTGGGACAATTTTGAATTGGGAAATTTAAGAAATATATAGCTCATCAATAAAATTAAATTTATTAACACTTTTTAAGACTATAATTTTTTTAATTAGTTTTTTTTTATCAGCAGAAAAGGTGGCTATGGAGGAATAGCAAATCAGAAATGTTTCAAGAAAACATAAGAGAACCTCGGAGAAACATGATAGTACCTCACAGAAAGCCCTACATCAACAAAGCAAATCGAAAAGCTAGACTGGCATTTTCTAAAATGTACATAAAACAACCAACGGAATTTGGGGAAATGTCATTTTTAGGGATTAAAACAAATATAAAATTTCCTGATCGGATGACACGCAAAAAAGGTTTGACTCACATCAAATACAGCATTGGATATCAAACATTTTCTTCCTACTGTAAAATATGGAGGTTGCAACCAATTTGGTCTGGGGTTGCATGGCAAACTCTCGTACAGGACATTCTGTATCAAAATCTAGAGCAAATTGTGAGCAATTTTGGAAATCTCAAGGCATTTTAAATTGTACTATTATATCGATCCAAAACATGCTGCTGATACTTGAAAGTTATGGGTTCTCTCCTGGTGTGATTAAGAATCCTGTCCAGAGTCCATATCTTAATCCATTGAGCATGTGTGCTATTATTTTCAACAAAACAAGTAATATAAAAAAAAAATTTTAAGTCAATTTCTACTTTTTTTTTTTTTTTTTTTTACTATATTGCAGAAAAGTCCTTTATAAATAAAGTTGAAATTTTGCTTTCACATCTGGCGCCATCTATTATTAGATACATGCAACTTAAATGTAAAAAAAGATAAAATGAATTAATTAAGTTTAATTACTGAGTTAATATTTGAAAAAAACTGTGTTAACATCAAGTGTCATCCACTACAAGTTTAAAAAAATGTATTTGAACTTAAGTGGATGAATAAAAAGTATTTTATTAACGATTGAAAATTTGAACAAGATATATATAGGGAGAGTGTAAGCTAATAGAAGGAATTGAAAAAACAATAAACACAACAAGCAGAAGTTAAGAAAATATCTGATTGAAGAATGGTCCAATCATTTTGTGAAAAATTAATTAAATCCGCTCTAAATCGAAAGGTCATAAAGTGCAAGGGTGGCCCAACAAAATGTTAGAGAGTTTTTGCATAGCGTTTTTTTATCGTCCGGTATTTTTTTCTCCCTAACGGGCATGCTCATAGGAAACATTATTACAGATACACATGCGCAATTTCCTATAAGCATGCGCGCTACGGAGAAAAAAATACCGGACGATAAAAAAACGTTATGCAAAAACTCTCTATTAACTATCAAGTTCATATATATTTTTTAAAATTTATTAGACAGTGTCCCTGTACTTTTTGAGCAGATTTTCTGACTTGATTTCTTTTACATTAATTTGTAATCATAATTGCATTACTATATGAATTTTCTTTGAGTTACTATGATTTGCATTAATCAAAATGTGATATACTTTTTATTTTATTTCATCTGTATAAAGTTACATATTAATTGTGATAAAACATTGTTAACTTGTAGTTTGTCCCAATATTTTTGTGTGACTGTATAAGACAGTTGATCTTAATTCATGTGCATCTCATACAGCTCACTTATAGCAGATTTACCATTAATCAAGACTTTCGATATGCACGAGACATTATGTGGAAAAAAAATTCTTTTAATGTTTCTTTAAAAAAAAGTTTCTTTATACAAGACAGAAATGCGCATTCTAGATCGAAATTCTGTTTTTTAATTTTAATAATTGAAAATAAATGCTGTAATCAATATATACAACCGTACTTAATCTTCATTATATTTGCTATTACTTAAGACAAATGACGGAATTTATTTTGTGGAGTTTTAATAAGCGCTATTACTGATCATAGATATTGTGATCTCTCAATTTTGAATATATTTATTTTTTATTTATAATATCCTTCTGCAACTGTAAAATATCAAATGAGGAAAGTTTTTAAGTTTTGCTTCAATTGTTAATTTTACTATTCAATTAATTTCACTTATCATTCATCATTCCACGCACGGAGTATCTTGGCCGATTTATGGCCCTAGACTCCAAATCTGGCACAATAAAGTTCATGGGAAAAAATACATGACTAAAACAAAAAGCAGTGAGCATAATTATGTCCAGTGTTAGTAAAAAAGAAAGAAAAAGTAAGCAAAAAACGCGGAGTAAAAAGGAATGGCGCAATTAAAAATAAAAGAATTAATTAATTAATGCAAACAGAAGCTGCATCTTTTCAAAAGGGTTATTTGCATTTTTAAATTGCGTATAGATATTGTCTAGCCCGCCAAACATATTAAAGAGATTGACGATCTCAGTTAAAACATAAAGCGCTTTATTGGCTGAGTCAGCTGTAATGTTAGTACTATTAGCATTAGGATTGTTAGTATTAGTAGGTGCATTTCGCAACAGATTTTTTGTGACCAAAGGCATAGCATGTGGGATTTTCGGGGAACATTGGAATAAGCTGGCAAAGGACACACCCTCCGAGACTGGCCGGCTGGTGAAGGCGGGTCTTGCAGGCGCTGGGCCCTGATTGGGCGGCAGGCGTGTCTTGGGGAACATCGGGCAACCGCGCCATGCGGCGAGGTGCCCCATCTGGTGGCAGTTGATGCAAACAAGATTTTCAAATCGTTCCTTGATATGACAGTCTTTTAAGGTATGTTCGCCCCCACACTTGAGGCATCGCTTCTTGTAACTACAATTTTTCGAAGAATGATGAAAAAGATTACAAGAGAAGCATTGTGATGCTCCTGGCCGTCGATTGAACTTCTCAACTCGGACTGAGTAGTGAAGGAGTCGAGTTACCTCGAAGATTTTGATATTCTCCGGGGCCTTGCGATAAGTAAGTTGCCACACCGGGATGGGGGCCTTCGTCTTAAGGTTGGTTAACTGACGGACTTGGTCTATCAATTTCACTTACAAGGCATGAAATGTGAATGTATATTTTTGCAACTCATTATATATAAATTTGCTAACATTTCATTTTGAAAACAGTTAATTTTTTCTCTAGATGATTTTAAAGGAGTATTTTCTTTTTATAGAATATGAAGCACTTTGCATTAAATAAAATTATTATTTATTCAATTCCTTCTATTAGTACACACTCTCCCTATATATATCTTGTTCACATTTTCAATCGTTCATAAAATACTTTTTATTCATCCACTCAAGTTCAAATACATTTGTTTGAACTTGTAGTGGATGACGCTGGATGTTAATACAGTTTTCTCAAATATTAATTCAGTAATTAAATTTAATTCATTAATTTTATTTTTTTTTTTAGATTTAAGTTGCATATATCTACCAATAGATGGCGCCAGATAAACATAAAAAAATGAATGAAAATGATTTATAATGGACTTTCTGCAATAGAGTGAAAAAAAAGTAGAAATTGACTTTAAAAAAAAATTTATATTACTTGTTTGTTAGTATGTTTGCAAAATAAAGATCCAATATTTATTATATCAGACATGCAAAAAAGTGTAGCTGTCATGAAACATCCCCTTGGTGGGCCAAGGTCGCCTGCCTACAGGCAGATTTTGAAACATGAGATGATTTCCTTTTATGGGGTAGGGTTGCCATCCCTATGCGCAACGCCCTATAGTCATAATAGATAGGGATCTACAGTTTAAAGTAGATTCGGAACCACTACAAATAGCACTATCCATGGCACCGCTGGGACTCGAACCCTGTGGCACCAAGTGCCAGAGCGCTAGTCACTCGGCCATCAGGCCCTCTACTGACAAACAAAGGGATCAAGAAATAGGCATTATAAATCTGTAGACAGTCATGTTTTTTCTTTAGAGTTTAGAAGTTGCGTACAAACATTTATCCATTGGATGTTATTCATGGGGGTTTCGAGTTATGGTAGCATGATGCGAGATCAGTGTAGCAGGTCCCTCGTGATTCACACTGGATAACATTGAAATTTCTACATATTTATCATTCCAGTACATTGAAAAACAGTGGTAACGTGCACTCTTTACTTTTTTGAAACAAAATATACTATGACTTTTTTTCAAATAAAATTATTTTGAAATTATGAGAATTTCGATGCAAATTACCAATAGATGAGAAATCGTATACCTTCAATAGTATTCCTGTAAACATTGAGAAACCTGAATCGATTAAATTTTGCATTTGCTTTTATGAAATGTAAATAAAAAATTAATTTCTTATTCCTTTACCATATTTACTAATTAATCACCAGTTTTGGATAAAACATTCCTACACGAGTTGTTACCGTCCCACAAGCACAACCTTTAAAGACTCGTTCCCACCGAGGCGCAGACGCGTCACGCGGCAGGGAAAAAAATGTTTTCGACCCGTTCACACCGAAGCGGCAGAAATCGCTTTACGCCTAGTGAAGTTCTAGTTGCTTCTACTAGATGGCAGATCTACTATTGGCTCAATCCAAGTCACATGACGCGGCAAGCATTTGAGAATTGAAAGTTGGTCAATTCGAAGCAGTGGATTTCAACCCGTTTCAGACAAACGCGGGAAAGCTAGGGATTAGTCAACGCCTCATTCCTCGGTGTGAACGAGTCTTAACCCTCATCAAGCACCTTGTCCAGAATGAGGAGTGAAGACAAAAGCACTGATGTACTACGTAAGGTCAAGGGTAGGCCTAATGGGGTGGGATATTTTCTCCAAATCCAATAAGGGTTGAGAGGGGGGTCTCTCGATCCAAATGCTAATCAATTATTAAGAATCAATGTCAGTTTAAAAAGAAAAAAAAATCAAAACACATAATTGGAAATTCAGAGAGAGGATGGAATGAAACTTGCGTGAGAAAAAGAATGCTGTACACAATATAATATCAGGCTTTGAGAGGGTGTATTGACTAAAATTGTGCAACTGAATTAACATGGCATGCTCAAGAACCAGTGAAGCCTGGCTGCAAAATTTCAAAGATGAGAAAGGAAAAGGATGCAAGAAGACGGAAGATTACCTCCAGAGATGATTGATTATTCATCTGCCTGCAAGGCGCTTCATAATGATCGGACGATATATCGCCATGCTGCCCAGTTTTTGGTGACGGAAGACACTTCGGGATAGACATAACTGATGGTGCTCATCCTAAAGCTGTCCTATCCACTGAGGTTGATATTCTGTTTAATTTGTTGAGTTATTTACATTATTTCATTTAGTGGACTCTCAATATTTCGCTTCATATAGTTAATGGTTTATGGTTTCGTACTTATTCGTCTTGGTGGGAAAAGTCTTCATTTTATTAATATCAATTATATATTCCATTATTTCTTATAATTAAAAGATTGAATGTAAAACGGAGACATCAATTATAAAATTATTATTGGTTGCTTGTTAGTTTATCAATCTTTTCTATTTTAAATGCTTCTATTTATATTCTTAAAGATATATGCTTATTTTTATGTGTAAACATGATGTTGTTCTGGTTAGGGGTCCGTGACGTCTTCCGAAAATGGGGGTTAAACAAATAAAACTTCATTACAAATTTTGCCAGAAAATGGTAGTTTAGGCCCCTTAACTCTTGAAATGATTCATGAATAAAGTTAATCTTCAGAAATTTTCTCGAGAATTTGGCTTTTGCTTGAAGTGTTTTGTAGTATTGTTGTTTTGAATCACTTTTCATGTTTTGGGTTGGGATTTTAAACATTTGTATATTCAATGACTATAAGTACACATAGTGCGTTGATCAATTCCTTCTTTTTGAACTTTCATATTTATCACTTTTGGCATTTTCCTATGCCTATTTAGCTGTATAGTGCTTCTTATTGTATTTGGAATACTTCATTCTTCATTTATACCTAGAATTTTCAAACTTTGATATATTCTTTTGACTGTAGAATGTTATAGTGTTTCTTGTAGAATTGGGAATACTTCATTCTTCATTTACGACTACATTTATCTTACTTTTGTATATTCTTTTTAGAGATTCTTGAACAATTTATTCTTCATCGAGTTCTTGATCTATTCAACATTGCTATATTCATGTGGTATTGAATTTTCCCATTCTTGTAGTATTCCAATCAATTGCTTCCTATATCTCGTGCATTATTAAACATTGTTATATTCTTGAGTATATTCATCCGTTCTCGAATGTCCACACATGATAAGTTAAAATTTGCTGAGCAGATTTCAGATGATAATGTAAATTCATCACTTTTTTTATTATGGGTTGATGGCAAATGTAAAAAACTATACTTATATAAATTTAAAACAATTTAGTAATAATATTATATAAATAGTGCTAAATGAGTAACAGTTCTTGCAAGATTGGAGATAGTCGTGAATTGCCATTTTCATCAATTAAAAGAATTATCAAAAATTATATGAGCAAATATCATGACATCAAATTATGAGAAGAAACTAAGAAAAAAGAAGTGGGGAGACTCGATTTGTAAAATCCCCAACTCCCTTAGATCCATCCAGTACCGGTCTTTCGCCTGGAGACTGGAATGATGGTCTTGCCAAGCATCTATCTGCACAGCATTGGCATATATAACAGTCCTTTGTGCAATCAACACTCGGAGGTAGACAAAAATCATTAGCTAAGTTGTTCTTCACTGAATGAAAATCACTTATACAGTAGATATTGGCGGACTAGAGAGTTGATATAATTGGCATCCAGCGACTAATTTTCTTTTATCTTTATGTAGTCACAGTTTTGATGTAATTATTGTCATTGTTATGAGTTACTGTTTTGCATTCCATATTAATGCTTCAATCTCATGCATCTGTGATGCATGGGGAGTCATTGATGTAAAATCAAGGGCCTCTGCAGTAAAAAAAATGTAGGTGATAAAGGTGTAGGTGTAAAAAGTACAGCAATAACAAATTTAATGTATAGGTCAATGTCTTACTCATTCTCTCTTTTATGGTAAGTACAGCAATAACAAATTTAATGTATAGATCAATGTCTTACTCATTCACACTTTTATGGTAAGTACAGCAATAACAAATTTATTGTATAGGTCAATGTTTTACTCATTCTCACTTTTGTGGGAAGTACAGTGATAGCAGATTTAATGAATAGGTCAATGTCTTATTCTATATCCCTTTTATGAGAAGTACAGCGATAAAAGATTTAAAGTATCGGTAAATGTTTTACGCTTTCTCTCTTTCTTTTCCGCTTACGTTCATAATGAAGATATTCTATGTAACTAATGATAACTATGAATATATGAATGTAACTATGAAGATATTCTATGTAAGTTTTACATAAGCATAGAGGAATATTTTATCATATTCCTCTATGCTTCTATTATACATATGCACAAATTTGCTTCTATACATATATATTTTTCTCATATAGGCTAGTTACATAAAAGTACAGTTAAAGGCGCTTTTTTTATCATTTATTTTATATTAATATTTTTTTTCCATACTTTTATATCGCAGATACTACTTACAATTCATTGATTTTAAATATATAAAGACAAAAAAAATTATTTAAAAAAAAGTTAACTTATTCCTTTGTTTTCGAATTGAATCATTTCAAATTTTTAATAAGATAATAGCAGGAAAGTCATTGTCAATAAAATCTAAACTAGTAAAAAATTTAATCATTAATTAGCTGGTAATAGTTTTAAAGTGATTTATATGTTAATAATATTATGTTGCAGTACAAAGCAAATCATCTGCTAGTTATGCAATTGTTTTTGAAATTGGCAATTTATAATTTACAATAAGAAATTTCAGCACTCATAACCTTCGTATGTTTTCTTTTAATTGGATGACTTTTGCTGCAGTCATATACTTAAATTATGCTAAGGACTATAAAAAAGATTATAAAATGATACGAAGGAATAAAAGGAAAAATTTTAAATGCTTTTGTTTCATAACTGAAAACTGGAAAGCATGGATTTATATTTCTTGTTAGTAATAGGTTTGACAACATTGGAAATACTACAGCAATCTCCTAAAGCAGGTATTATTTTAGATATAGAACCTTTTTAGCTAAAATTTATTTAATCTAAAAATACGACAACATTCATAAATTACTTATTAAATTTATATTAAGTTCTTATTTCCATATATGTATAGATAAAAAATTGTATTATCATTATTTTGTTAGTTAAATTAAATTTTATATTTTATCAATTTAATTAGTTTTCCATTTGAAAAATCTTTTTTCTTGTATTTAAAAGAAGTTTCAGTTTAAGTCAAACTACAGTTTTTCAATTCAGAAATCACTTTAAAAAAAAGCGATAATAGTGAAAAATTTTTCATCAAGGAAAATGTTTTGATCATTAATGCCTTCAAGTATTTATTATATTTTTATGAGGTCCTACATTTTATTTACTTATTTACAGCAGTTTTCAATCAGAGATCACTTCAAAAAAAGTGGTAATAGTGAAAATTGTTTCATCAATAAAAACTTTTTGATCTTGAATGCCTTCAAGTGTTATTATACTTTTTATGAGTTCCTACATTTTATGTACTACAGTTTTTCAATTTAGAGATCCCTTTGAAAAAAGTGATAATAGTTAAAAATGTTTCATCAAGGAAATTTTTTGATCAAAAATTCCTTCAAGTGTTTATTATATTTTTATGGGGTTCTGCAGTTTACTTACTTAACTATAATAGGACAGATCATTAAATCATTTATCATTTATTTTAATCTTAGATAATTTATTTACTATTATTATTATTATTACTGAATATTCTCACTTGCAGTTAAAATGTTTATTTTACATATAATACGGTAAATGAGATTGTAGCGAACGTTCTGTATCTTTTTTGAAAAATGGTAGACCAAAATTATTATTACAAATAAAGTAAAGTCAGTTATTATAATCCTATAATCCTATATAATGCCAGTCTTTTTAAAAGAATCCTGTAAATTGATATCACCTGCTTGGAGGTCAATGAGCTTAAACAACATGATGAATTCTTAGACCAACCAACCTCCATTTTGTTGGACTAAGAAGTCTGTAGGCTGTAGTGGTTTCTTTCATGAAATTTGGAGACGGGTAATGGGGATTCCATGCGAATGATTCACTTCATACGAACTTATGACCAGAATAATTGCTTAGGCTACCCTGGTATTCATCATATAATAGAACCATCCCCTCCTAACCGATCTCAAGCCCAAAGTCGATGTTCTCGAGGCTATTCTATTCTATTCTTTATCTTGCAAACACACTTTTATCGTGTATACTTTTGGAAATAGCAACTCTTAAAATTCCGGTTCCTACGACCCCATGAAATTCTTAAAAGATCTGATAAACTACTGAATCCCTGTTACGCTTTGCTGTTAAGCTGGATACGACACTAAATATCACTATTTATGGGTTAGCAATCTGTACTTCAGACTGACTTGCTTCTATTCTTCTAACGATTTACCACACATTTCACTGCGGTTATTCATTTTAACTCTTTGCCTTTGAGTTTCAATGAATACTGTAGAAAATACATGCAGATAGTGAAAGTATTTGTATGCTGGCAAGAAGTATAAGCGAAATTTACATCTGGGATTATAAAATATCTTCCTATATACGCCCACGTACACGCATGGGCGTGTATGTTGTATGCGTTTAAAAATGTATAAGTTTAAAAATTGAATGTTAAAAAGTACTAGTCTTCAATTTGATTTCAATGCATTTTAAGAAAGTCAGACAGATATGCAAATTCTCTTAATTATGAACACCAGTGTAAAAATTGTGAAACTTGTTTCTCTATATGTACACCAATACACATATATGCATCTACAAATTTAGTATTTCTTGAAAGCATTAGTCTTACCTTTCCTTTTAATACAACCGATAAAGCCAGGCAAATAGGCAAATTATTTTATTAATGGTCACCAATGTAAAAGTTACGAAACTTGCTTCTACTCTCACACAAGTATACGTATACTATTAGACATTGTTTGGAAGCATTAGTCTTGCCTTTCGTTTAGTACTTTTCCAAGAAAATCAGCAATCTTTTAATTATGAACACAAATGTTTTTCACTTATGAGAATAATTATATACAACAAAAATAATTTAACCATAAAAAATTGCACTGTTAGTTATAGTAAAAAATATATGAACATTACAGCGCATTATTCATAACCCTTATCGTAAATTTTTCAGAATTTTTTAACGCAATGATTTCATGTAATTCTAAAATTTTTTTTGCTTTACTTACACTTTTTCTCGTATTTAGAGCGATGAAGAAAAAAGGAGTTTGACATAAAAATAAAATAAAATTGAATTAAATTCTTCGGATTATAAAATTACATGAATATAATATAACAGATTTAAAGAGTATGACTTGGTAAGTAAACATAATTAAAACATTTGGTAGACAATAAAAAACTGATTAATGGTTGTCAACACGGTAAGATAATATATTATGACCTGGTGTGGAAATGTATGGAAAATTTTCAGTCTATGGAGTTAAAAATAACAAAATGTTATTGTTTAAAGTGAAGGAATTGATGGAAAGCATTCAGTTAACATTTCGAGTATACCAGTATTTTTTCTGCGAATAATGATTCATTGTCTACAATGAAGTTTATTAAATTCAGGATTTTCCACTTTGTTAATAATTTATATTATATTGCTGTACCAATTGTGTGCAAATTTGTCAAGGGAGTATTCAAAGATGAATTCTGTTAGACAACAAGTAGTTACATAATGAAATAGCTTTATAATTTCTCCATAATGTGTATTTTCTAATTGTGTTTTATTTTAGATGCTGCAGTCTATCCTCCACGAAACACAAACTCATCCATTCAGTACCTTCTCTACACCCCAGATCACCCCCAAAAACCTTGCTACCTGGAACCGAACCAAGAGGCTCTGAAGCAATGCCCCTTTAACGCCACCTATCCAACGAAGTTTTTGATTTATGGATTCACAGTGGTATTAACACCGGACCAGCAATTTGTAGTAAGATCTATAGCAATTTTCCATTTACGAGTTAGTATTGCTAAAAATGAAGACATCCACGAAATAATGAACCAAATACTTGCTTTGTAACTAGGCATAGTCATTAGATATGTTTCTACAAAGCATAATCATTAAATACTTTTTACCATAGTCATACCATAGTTACCAGGCATAGTCATTAAATACTTTTTTTATCAGGCATAGTCATTAAATACGTTTTTACCAGGCATAGTCATTAAATACTTTTTTACCAGGTATAGTCATTAATTACCTTTTGACCAGGCATAGCCATAAAATATTTTTTTACCCGGCATAGTTATTGAATACTTTTTTATCAAGCATAAGCATTAAATACTTTTTTATCAAGCATAATCATTAAATACTTTTTTATCAAGCATAATCATTAAATACTTTTTGACCAGGTCTAGTCATTAAATACATTCTACCAGGCATAGTCAAATACTTTTTTTCCACGTATAGTCAGTCCTTAAATACTTTTTACCAGCCATAGCCATTAAATATTTTTCTACCAGGTACAGTCCTTAAATACTTTTTTATCAATCATAGTCATTAAATATTTTTTACCAGGCATAGTAATTAAACGCAAATCTTTCTTTATCGTTGTAATGCCACTCAATTACCCACCAGAGTACTTAAACTCTCTTTATCTGGCTGGATTTCCACCCCATTGCCTTTCACTTAAAGTGAGATCCCCAATACTTTTACTAAAGAACCTCAACCTTCCAATATATTCAAATGAAACATGACAGTATGATTTGAGACAGTCCTTTTTCTCTCATGGGTAGTGCTCTATGTTGCTTGCTCAAGGATGTGTTCACCTAAGAATTTATTTATTTTGAACCTAGAGATGAAACTAAAAATGTTGTTTACAATCAGGTTTCGAGATAAATTAGTATAATAATGAATTTGAAAAATATTTTACTTTATATTTTATAAACTGTCCATATATTTTTAAATATCTTTCAATAAAATTACTTCAATTTTACGCTACATTCATTATTTCGTTATTTATTCTCCTATCTGAGATTATATAGAAAAAATAAATACACGCGCAACGCCGGTATACAACTAATTATCAAATAGGTAAATTCGAAAAAATGTTTGTTCGCCTTTATAAAAATTAACACTTTTCCTCCTTTAGCTTTCAAAGTTGAGGCGTACTAGCCTACTATACTTCAACATATTTGGTTTGTCGCTCTACGGTCATCTTGTGCACACTTTAGACTAAACAGACCGGGACCTACGGTTTAAAGTGGATTCCGAACCACTACAAACACCCATGGCACCGCCGGGACTCGAACCCGAAACCTGTGGTACCGAGCTCCAGAGCGCTAGCCATTCAGGCCCCTATATATATACATATATATATATATATATATATATATATATATATATATATATATATATATATATATATATATATATATATATATATATATATATATATATATATATATATATATATATATATATATATATATATATATATATATATATATATATATATATATATATATATATATATACTTCAACATAAGATTGTATGATGCTTCCTCTTAAAATTAATTGTTCACCCCTTCATTCCTTCAAATGAATTACAGGATTACTTATGAGCTATTTTCATAGCTCCTAACACACTCAAATAATGTAATAAATTCTTTTTTACAACCAGTATAAAGGGTTTAAAACTGGAGGGTTAAAATTAAGGAATGAAAAAATTCCAATCTACCTCATGTTTTACAATAGTTATACACTGAAGTGACAAAAGTCATGAGATAACAATATGCAAATTTTCAGATGATAGTAGCATCGCGTAGAACAGGTATAAATGCGCAGTGCTTTCGCAGAGCTTTCATTTCTGTTCAAGTTATTCATGTGAAGAGGTTTTGACGTGATGATGACCGCACGACGGGAATTAACAGACGTTGAACGCGGAATGTTAGTTGGAGCTAGACGCATGGGTCATGCCATTTCGGAAATCGTAAGGGAATTCAACATTCCCAGATCCACTGTGTCAAGAGTGTGCCGAGAGTATGAAATTTCAGGCATAACATCCCACCATGGACAGCGCAGTGGTCGACCGCCTGCACTTAACGACCGAGAGCGGCGACGTCTGCAAAGAGTCGTAAATTCTAACAGACAAGCAACACTGCGTCAAATAACCGCAGAAATCAATGTGGGACGTACAAGGGACTTGTCTGTTAGAACTGTGCGGAGAAATTTGGCTTTCTTGGGCTATTCCAGCAGAAGACCGACTCTAGTGCCTTTACTGACAGAACGACATCGCTTGCAGCGACTCTCGTGGGCACGTGAGCATATCGGTTGGTCCCTAGATGAATAGAAAACCGTGGCCTGGTCCGATGAGTCACGATTTCAGTTGGTAAGAGCTGATGGTAGGGTTCGAGTATGGCGCAGACCCCACGAAGCCATGGACCCAAATTGTCAGCAAGGCACTGTTCAAGCTGGTGGTGGCTCCGTAATGGTGTGGGCTGTTTTTTCATGACATGGTCTTGGTCCTCTGATGCGACTGGACCGAACATTGACTGGAAATGCTTATGTTCAGCTACTTGGAGATCACTTGCAGCCATTCATGGACTTCATGAACCCAAACAACGATGGGATTTTTATGGATGACAATGCGCCATGTCACAGGGCCACATTTTTATGTCACCGGGCCTGTTCGCGATTGGTTTGAAGAACATTCTGGACAATTCCAACGAATGATCTGGCCACCTAGATCGCCCGACATGAATCCCATCGAGCATTTATGGGACATCATCGAGAGGTCTGTTCGTGCCCAAAATCCTGCACCATCAACGCTTTCACAATTATGGACGTCTATCGAGACAGCATGGCTCAATATTCCTGCAGAAGACTTCCAACGACTTGTTGAGTCCATGCCACGTCGAGTTACTGCACTTCGCCGGGCGAAAGGAGGGCCGACACGTTATTAAGAGATATCCCATAACTTTTGTCACTTCAGTGTACTATACCAAGCCTTCAATAGTCTTCCTTTGAGAGTAAAAAATTAAGCTTTATTGTGTGTCCACAAGCGGTTATTTAAAAAAAAAATTTCTTTTCTTGATGCTGAAACTTTTTTTTAGCTTACAAAATGTTAATAAAATCCCGTTTGAATTTTTGAACTCTATAATTATTTCATTTTGTTGTATTTTTTAATTTTTATTTTATCCCTTCTTCTCTGATGACGCCGGGAAATACTATATGTTTCAGCTAGATTCAAATAAACCAAAATGTTGAATAGTCATTGTAATTAATTGTTAAGCTAAATTTTAAATCTTATTTATTATCAAGTACGTTAGATGAGTATCTTATCAAATACGTTAGATGAGTAAATCTAATGTGAATAGTTAGCGTCGTTCTAACGATATACAAAATTTTTAGATTATCTGAAATGATTATTTGTTATTTGTTAAGTCATAGAAGATAAAAAAAATTTTATTCAATATAAAAATAAAAGTAAAAGCAATTTTGTTTCCAGAAGTACGCATCATTTTTTTCTCCACATTAAAAACTCTAATGCTGCCATTACAGTTAGAATCACAGTATACCAAAGGCACCATCATGTTTAGCTATTGCTGCCATAATGACTTTCGAAGAAATGGCAAAAACTCAGGAAGTTTTTACAAAATGTGCTCACTGGCAACAATGTGGCTCAGTGGCGACAATATGCCTCAGTGGCAACAATATGGCTTAGTGGCAACTATGTGGCTCAGTGGTAACATGCGCCGCTGTAGAGCATTAGGGCTGAGATTCAATCCGCTGGCGGCTTCTTTGTACATACTGTTTCAAAAAACGAAGAGATTCGATAGTGTTTGTGATGTTCGTTAGTCGGACTATCTCGTCGGAGTTTTCCGGATTTTCTCCCATGCAACAAGCAAATGCGCGGTAGTCCCGGGATGCCCCCTAAAAGTTCTCTTGGAAGGCACTTACCTCCTTCTTCAGCGACTTGGAGTCAAGTCAGACTTCTACCTACGGGTGCTCCATCACAGCAGATTGGTTTGGTTTGTCACTCTGAGCGTCATTTTGTGCACACTTTGGGCTAATTAGACAGGGGCCTACAGTTTAACGTGGATTTTGAACCACGAGCAAACATCCAGGAATGACATCGCCAGAATTCGAACCTGAAGCCTGTGGTACCAACGGCCATCACAAGAGAAGTTGGTCCGTTTCCCTCCATCCATGAGTAGACGGTCATGGTGTGTCCGTCCCGCTCTGCCGGACACTGAGTATTAGTGACAACAACAAAATGTGAGAAATTTCCTGATTTTTTTTGTTGTTGCTGTTGGTTTTAATGGGGAAAGAAATTTTAAAGACTTTCGAAAAACAAATAAAGAAAATAATTTTCTCAGTAAAATCCCAAAACAATCACAAAATCTTTATTCGATTATTCTTTTATCAATAAATAAAAAACTTCCACATTGTTCGTAGCATGTGGGTATAAAAAAACTACAATATTATCGTTATAAATAACATCGGTTTAGAATCGGTATTGCAATAATATCCAAAAAATTGTTTTGAAATTTAATTTCAAGGCATAGGTTTATCAAAATTTTTATTCGAGCAAATTAAATTTATTTATCATTTTGTATTTAATGGTCCATTTTTTTTGCAGCTGATTAAAAATCAATTGTTAGCATCATTTGACTACAATGTTATAATTGTGAATTGGACGAGTTACAACCAACCGCCGTACGCAGAAGCTGTTATTAACACCCAATTAGTAGGTCGGCAGTTGTCCAACCTAATAAAATATTTAGAGGTAAGGACGCACATTTTTGTACGGTGATTTTATTTTATAGTGTAAGTCATACATATAACATTTTCAATACCCACGTAACAGTATAAAGCTATTTGCAATGAACTACTGCGATTTCGATATTTCGATATTTCTATATAATTAATCATTTATATCAGTAATAAATTAAAAACCCAAGCCAAGATAGGTTTAATAAGAAACACAATTTTCTTTTAAACTAACAATGTTTAAGAGAAATTTTTTAATTTAATCTGTTTTCACCAATCAAAAAGCCAATCAATCAATAAAATAAAAAAATTAAATACGAAAATTAAATAAATATATATATATATATATATATATATATTTAAAAACTGCAACTAGTAATTGTAAATTAGTAATAAATTAAAAACCCAAACCAAGATACAGTGGGTACAAAAAGTATTTGCACATTTACATTTTTGCTTGCAAATCATAAAATTAAGCATTAAAAAATACAAAGTAGAATAAGTTTAATCACCTAAATTAAATAAAAAAAATACAATAATATAAATAACAAATTTTTTTTTTTTTTTTGCAATAAAATTAAAATATCTTGTGTCAAAAAAGTATTTGCACGCCCACATGAATACAAAAGAAATATAATATATAAGAAATATAATATATAAGAAAATTTCAAATAACTAATATTTAGTATGCATTCCATTAGCATCTATTACTGCTTGTAATCTTGCTGGCATTGATTTAATTAAATTTTCTGTAACAGTAGGGTCAATATTTGACCACTCTTCAATATGAGCTTGTTTAAGTGCAGATTTGCTTGAAATATTCTTTTTTCTTACTTTTAAATCCAAAGAATTCCACAAATTTTCCAAAAGATTTAAGTCTGGTGATTGTGGTGGAGTAGCAAGTCTTCTGGGTACATTATAAAGCAACCACATTTGTGTTATACCGGCAGTGTGCTTGGGATCATTGTCTTGCTGAAAATAGTACGAATTACTGATACCCAATTTTATTGCACTTTGTGGCAAGTTATCTCGCAACACATCAATATAGGTTCGAGCTGTCATATTCCCATCAATGAAACACAAATTACCAACTCCTTTGCTAGCCATGCACCCCCAAACCATAACAGAGCCTCCTCCATGTTTAACTGTAGGTAATACATTTTTAGTATGGAAAGCAGTGCAAGGCTTTCTCCAAACTAATTTGCTGCCATCTGATTTAAAGATATTGAACTTACTCTCGTCGGAGAATATGACATTTTTCCAGAAATCAATTGGCTTATTGATATATTTCTTAGCGAATTCGAGTCGCTTCAGTTTATTTCGTTCATTTATAAAAGGTCTTTTCCTTGGAGATTTCCCATAAATTTGTGCATCGTGCAGGACATTTCGAATACTTTGGCACTAATTTGAACTCCAGATATTGAAGCGACGTCATTGGCTAATGTTATCGCACTAACAAATGGATTTTTTTATGCCTCTCTTATAATTTTTCGCTTAATTCGCTGTGAAAGTTTCTCTGGGCGTCCAGAACGCAAGTTATTTGATGTATATCCTCTTTCTGTGTGACGTTTTATAATGTACCGAACAGTAGAAAAGCAAACATTAACTTTTTTACCTATTTCTCGATAACTTAGACCATTTTCACGAAGAGAAACAATTTTTTTCTCGCAACGAGATCGGCAATCCAGATTTCTTAGGTGCCATCACAAATTGAAATCAACTGATAAAGTATCGACACTACCTCCCTTTATAGTCGTCTTACGTATGTTATTTACTGCGGGATGACTATCAAATAATTAGCAAAAAAATGCAAATTTCCTAAAGTTGAGTTGAGTGTGCAAATACTTTTTTGACGTAAGATATTTTAATTTTATTGAAAATATTTGTTTTTACTTGTACTATTGTATTTTTTAAAATTAGTTTAGATGAATAAGGTTATTGTGTTTTTAAAATGCCAATTTTTGTACTTTTTAATGCATTTTTTTTTTAATTGTAAGCAAAACTGTAAGTGTGCAAATACTTTTGTACCCACTGTATGTTTAATAAGATACATTATTTTTTTCCATCAACTATTAATAGAAACTGAAATTTTAAAATAAACCTAATAAATAAACCTGTTTAATAAAAACCTAAATTTTCCAGAAAGTTTTTTAATTTATTCTGTATTTACCAATCAAAAAGGAAATCAATCTTAAAAATACAAAAATTAAAAAAAATTTATATATAAATTTTAAAATTTTTATTTATTTTTTTTTTCAAGTTTTATATTTTGCTTCAAATTAGGAAGTAAACTAAGAAAAATCTAATCACTAGATTAATGTAAGATGGTGTTACTTTATATTTGCAAACAATAAAAAAAAAATTTAATTATTTTTACGCTTTTTTAATAACTGAGGATAATCAGCAGTATTCCTGCATCTTGAATATATTTTTATTATTTTTTTTCAATTCTTTCTATTAGCTCACACTCTCCCTATATATATCTTGTTGAAATTTTCAATCGCTAACAAAATACTTTTTATTCATTCACTCAAGTTCAAATACATTTTTTTTTAACTTGTAGTGGATGACACTGGATGTTAATACAGTTTTTTCAAATATTAATTCATTAATTAAATTTTAATTAATTAATTTTTATTTTTTCGTAGATTTAAGTTGCCTATATCTACCAATAGATGGCGCCAGATAAACTTAAAAATTACTTATAAAGGACTTTGTGCAATGTAGTGAAAAAAAAGTAGGAATTGACTTTAAATTTTTTTTATATTACTTGTTTTATTTATTTCTCCAATTTTTCCAGGTGAAGAAAGGAGTGGATCCTCAAAATGTCCATCTCATCGGTCACAGCTTAGGAGCACATCTGGCAGGATCTGCTGGAAAAAACACGCCAAATCTGGGAAGGATAACCGGTAAGTATCGAGGAATATTTCCGACACATATGCTATCGTTAAAGCATGTTTTCAATGATTATAACATAATTGGTATTTGATATAACACAATATCTAATTATAAAAAAATGAGAATGATATGTTTATACCTCGATATGAAGTCTTGGACTGGAACCATCAGGGGTTCTGAGAGCTGAATATCAAGGAACATTTCATACACACATGTTATCGTTTATGCATATTTCAAATGATCATAACAGAATTGGTGAATATATATAAAAATATCTAATTAATCTCTAACAAACATTTGAAAATGATATGTTTATATCACGATATTAAATTTAATCTTGGACTGGAATCATCCGAAGTTAGCGATCTGGGTTTTTGAACTTTTTTTTTCTAATGCAGCTGGCAAACACTAAGGTAGTTGTCTTTTATGCCTTAAGGCAAGCGCCGCACTGATATTACTCACTTAGCACTATCAGTGCGGGTAGCTTGAAGATAAGCTACGGGAGCGGAGTAACACTACCCTCGCAACGACGGGACCTACGGTTTAAAGTGGATTCAGAACCACTATAAACATCCATGGGACCACCGATATTAGAACCCGAAATCTGTGGTACGGAGCGCCAGAGCTTTAGCCACTCGACCATCAGGCCCCGGGGTTTTGAATTAGAGTAGTTGATTGCAACTTCTGAAAATGAGTCAACCTTAAAGTACCAGTGCTTATCCTGAGGAGGCACATGATAAATCCATAAATTGGAAAGTTCCTTCTTTTAAGTTAGGGAGGAAGGAAATGACCCCTAAAAGTTGTAGGGATGTTCGTTCTAAATCGCAATGACACTAGGAACTAACGAATGCCTGCCAAAGTGGGTGGGGTGTCCTTTGAAAATCAGCAAACAGGGCTTATGAATCACAGGTGTGAAAATGTATGTGTCAAGGATTTGAGTTAAAATTTAATTCATTCTGCTCTTACAAAAATGAAACCAATATAAATTAGATGACATTTAATATTATTTAGAAATAATGGGTTCAGATAAAATTGCAATTAAAAACATATCTTACAGATAGGAAAAAAAAAAAAAAAAAAAAAAAAAAACATTTTTAAAGTGCTGATACACTGAAATTAATGAAAAGTCTAATTTTTCATATCAGATTTTTATAAAATTGCTTGCATTTTATTTTCATGATTTTGCTCAAAATATTCTCTAAAAAGTAAATTACGTATCCAGAAAATTTTAATCTGTGAATCATTGTTTCCTAAGACAGTTTGAAAATAATTTGGTTTTTAATGTTTTTAAGGATCCGTAAATATATCATTTCAACATTATCTTTATACAGTACAGTATAGTGTATGCACATATAGCAGGCATTAATCCATGAGTTCTGGTCAACCGAAATTCTCAATTACCAAGCATTAAATAAGGAAAAGAATATTTTTATCATGTAAAACATGGTATTGTTTTAATATGAGGTCCTCGACGTTCAACAACAATACGAGGGGAAAAAATAAGAGGATTTAGTGTGATGTAATGTGATAAGTAATATAGGAGGGGATACCTAAGGTGATATGCTGCATGATGTGATATGAAATATTATTTTATATGTGATGTGATATCATATTATGTATGATGTAATATGATATTATACATGATGTGACATGTGATGTGGTATGAGATGTAATGTCTCGTCATATGTGATATAATGCAATATGTAATGTGATATATGATTGGTAAAATGAACAATCCGATGTGTTATAAGATACGATATGACGTAATTTATTATACTTAAAGCTATGTGGCATTTGATATATGTGGTACGGTGTTTGAAGTGATGTGATGTGATGCGATTCGATATATGATGTGATGTGATTTAATGGTAATAATAAACGAACCTGAATTTTGACTAAAAACAATAACAAAAATGTATCGCTAATTCCATTTTCTTACTAATTCGTACATGCCTGAATTTGTGCACTTTGTGTTAGGACAATTTTCTTCTGGAAGATTATGATTAATTGAACATGATAAACTGAAATATCCCAAATTTTAGATTTTTTTTATTTATTAATATTATTTTTAATTTCTTGTTTACTATCAGATGCTTGACATTTCTTTTTTGCAAAATGTAGGTCTGGATCCCGCCGCTCCCCTCTTCGATCCGACCCCAGTAGTTCACAGGCTGACCTACACAGACGCGCAATTTGTCGACGTCCTACATTCCAGCAACCTTACATACGGTGGGTTGACTGTTCGTACAATTCAATTGATGTTTCATGATTTCCATTAGAAATCGATTGAAATGAGAGTAGTGTAAAAAAAAACTTTTCTTCTAATGTTTATAAAGGTTTGATATTGTATTGAAAAACTGAAAAAAAAATATTTAAAAAATTTTTTTTATCTTTTCACCTCCAAAACATTGGTTTTATAAGAAATTGTTTTCCATTTCTCTTCTATTAGAATGCATCATTCCAATTTCTGTAAACTATCGAGTACGAAAATGCTTCTTTTTAATTAATAAAGGGCGGGGCCTGAATGGCCGAGTGGCTAGCGCTCGGTACCACAGGTTTCGAGTTCGAGTCCCGGCGGGGAAAAGGATATCTATAGTGGTTCGGAATCCACTTTAAACCATAGGTCCCCTTCTAAAATGATCGTAGAGCGTTGCGGGGGCATTGTTACTCCGCGTCCGTGGCTCATCTTCAAGTGACACGCGCCCTCTGGGTAATGCAAAGTGAGTACGTCTGTGCAGCGCTTGCCTTAAGGCATCCAAGACCAAGCTGTCTAAGTGTTTGCCAGCTGCATTAGAAAGAAAAAAAAGTAATACTTTTCACTATTTATTAACTGTTTAAAATATTTTGTTAGTTAATTTATTGAGAAAATGATCCTTTTTCGTGAAAAATTACTAAAATTGTCATTTGCACTGTATAGTTTTTATAGTTCTTGAATTACATTGAAATATCATAATGAAGAATATAAATTGGAATTAGAATCATAGGCAGGAAGGCCATCCGCATAAGGCACAAAGACAAAATAAGGATATAAAAGGGATTTGAAACAGTCATAAAACAGTAGTACAATAATAGGTAGAAACACAAAAAGGAAGTGTTTAAAATTATTAACGTTAAAACAGTACGTGTTGCAAATTAGTCCCATTGGCGGTGGGACTAATTTGGCGATCCCATTAGCGATGAATACTCTGAAATCTACATCGAATCGACTGTAGCTCATTTTCAAAGATGCAATGCGTTTTCAGGATCATAATAACAGCTCAGACCATTGAAACTACCCAGTTAATGTCAGATGATTCGTACGTACCTTAAATCTACATAGAATCGACTGTAGGCTATTTTGAAAAATATCATGGGATTATAATCAGAATCCAGGATGACAATAGGTTCTAGAAGTTTTTGTGCCCTCAGGTAGATGTCAGAATTTACAAACGTTTAATAAACAATGTATCCTACGTCCGACTCGTGGCTCAATAGTAACATGCCCCACTGATGAACATTAGAGGTGAGGTTTAATTCGCTGGTGGCATTGTTGCAGACACTATTTCAAAACACTAGGAGACTCGATGTCATTTGTGATGTTTAACATCTTGCCTCATTAGTCAGATTGCCTGAGGGCAGTTTCTGAATTTCTTCCAAATGATATGCAAATGCTGGGTAGACGTCCCCTCCCCATAAAAATCCTCCCAGAAGGCACTGCCCTCCTTCTTCAGCGACATGGAGCCAAGTCAGACTTCTACCTACGGGTGCTTCACCACAACAGAAGCTGACCCTTTCCCTCCATCTATGAGTAGATTTCTCATGGAAAGTCCGTCCCGCACTTCAGGATACTGAGGATTTGATACCCTACAAACAATATGCTTTCATAAACAACATACGCTATACCCTATAAGACATCAATAAGAGTCAAATTAGGTGACAAGGTAATCACCCCCAATTTACCGATTCCTAAACGCCTTATCCCAAAGAATCAAGTGCGCAACAAAAAAAAAAAAAAAAAAAAAACACGGAGTCCCATCACATTGTAGCCCCTATCAACTTCCACAAAGTTTCCCGAAACCATTGCATAGCAGAACATCCATTCCCATTAACTAGCTAATACAAGAAATGAATGTCAACCTGCCCAGCTTTGGTAGAAACGATGCATATTGTTTGCACAAGTCAACGGCTTAAATTAAGAACCGCGGCTTGTCGACCTAAGCACTCGCATACAAAACCACCTATACTCACTCTCCTATGTGATTCTGATTGGTTCTTATTGAAGTTCTGTGCCTCCTCACCAAATTTGAAGGTGTTGTTCCGGAATATCTTGTACATTCCTCTCATTTCATTTCCTATTCTATCAAATTTCCCCTCATTCAAATATAATTGAAAGAAATCCATATAAAAGTTTTAATTCCTTAAGATCTGTAATTTTTTTTCAGGTTACGGTATTTACGATCCGCTTGGAGATATAGATTTTTATCCTAACGGTGGGGCAAAGCAACCTCAATGCCGATCAGTAGATGAAGGTAACTATATTCCATTTATATTTTAATGAATACTCTATTCCAGGGGTTCTCAAAGTACAAGAGCACTTAAAATCCAGCAAATAATTGTATGTGCGCTAAATAAAAATTTATGAGAAATTTATTATAATAATTAAGTTAAATATTACAAAAAAATAATGTGATAAAAAATAAAATAAAGAAAAAATAAATGAAACATACCTTAAGTTTATTCATTCTTGTGTTTATAAAAAACATGATCCTGATGTGTTTAGACAGTGTTTATTCTTATATTTGAAATACAATCTCTCATTTCCTCGTCAATATATTGAAGATCTTCTCTCTTTTTAATACGCTTTTATTAGTTTTACCTGTATGTTTGTTACTGACTCTTTGTGCCCGATTTTGCCCTACTTTAAGCGATCAGATTTAATTTAAACGTTGTAACCTTATCAAGGACCGACGACACTAAAATATTTTAATAAGTTTAATATCTCATCATGATTAGAAGAGCCAGGATTAGTGATTTTATTTTAACTTATGAAGATCAATTTAACCAATGTAGAATGAAAGTACCTAAGACATTCAAACTTGCGTGGGACAGTGGGACAGCGGATAACGCGCCTGACTACGGATCAGGAGATTCCCTGTTCGAATCCTGGCTGGCTCGATCTATTCGCACTTAGCCTTTGTTTGACTCACAATTAAATTATTGTAAGAACTATAGTTCCAGTCCTCCGTACTGGGACCTCATTTAAATATTATAGCTTAAAAACACGCTTTTAGAGTTAATCAAACTAAAAAGTAAGAAATAATTGCTAACATAAGAATAAAATGTCTGACGAGAAAATGAATGTCACTGTTCTAAAAGCGTGGGGTGCTCGATATCAATCGTTATAATTTTTCACTAATTTCATTCCGAAATGCAGAGTTAGTTTAAAAATGTCATACAAAGCAGCCCCACGCTTTTAGAGCAATGACATTCCTTTTCTCGTCAGTAATTTCATTCTTATGTTACAATTATTTTTTTACTTTTTAATTTGATTAACTCTAAAAGCGTGTTTTTTAGTTTTTTTAAACTATAGTTTATTTTTTACTTTTTAGTTTGATTAACTCTAAAGACGTGTTTTTTAGTTTTTTTAAACTATAATTTTACACGTAGCGCCTGAATGGCCGAGTGACTAGCGCTCTGGCACTCGGTACCACAGATTTCGGAATCGAATCCCGGCGGTGGCATGGATGTGTGTAGTGGTTCGGAATCCACTTTAAACGTAGGTCCCGGTCTAATATGAGCGTAGAGCGTTGCGGGGGCATGTTACTCCGCGTCCGTAGCTTATCTTCAAGTTACACGCGCCCCCTGGGTAATGCAAAATGAGTAACGTCTGTGAAGCGCTTGCCTTAAGGCATTCAAACGTCCATGTCTAAAAGTTTGCCAGCTGCATTAGAGAAAAAATAATAATAATTTTACACGTAAATGTGGTGAGGGAAGATGATTCGATTGCAACTCCTCTTGACAGCAAACAAGCCATTAAAAATCATATAATAGAAGGGAAATTGATGCCTATCAAGACAACTTTCACTTTCATCTTCTCTGTATTTAGATGTCATTCTGTATTTAGATGGGAGAAATCTCCTCTGCAGAAGTGGGAGTCGGAAGTCGAACATTTTCGGAAGAGTAAGGAGTCGGCATAAAAATCAGAATTTTTTATAAAATTATTTTTACTTTTTCAAAATTCTCAGAATTAATGTTAAAATTAATTTAATCAAAAGAGCACCTGCTTTAGTTGCAAATCAAGTTGATACACTTTGATCAACACTATAAGCCGAGTTGATTCATCCTTTTAATACATTTTTCTAACTTGTCTTATACCAATGATTGAGGCTTATAAAAAACTCTTTTATCAATGAAAGAAGCTTTTTATTTAATTTTTTAAGGACAAACAACGTTTATTGTATTGCAAATGTAGAATTTTTGTAAATAAAATTTTCTTTTACTTATTTTCAGCTATTCTATAACTATTTTCTTCAGTATTTAAATAACTTCAACACCTAATCCTTTCGTACTGTTATTTTTATGGGATATATAATTTTTGTAAGCTAATTTAGAATGTAAAGAAATACTACTAATTGTATTAGAGAGAATCAAAGTATAAGATCGTATGGTATTTGATGATCTAGACCAGGGGTCTCCAAACTTTCCAGCCTTAGGGCCGTACTGTTTACTCCAGTAAGTACCAAGGGCCAAAACCGTTTTAATTTTCCTGTCATTATCTATAATTTCTAGACTAGTCGCCGAGTACGCACTCTGAGCGAGCATACGCTTGCTAAATTCGCTGGTTCAATTACTACAATTACTATTGTGTGCATCGATACGACCGTAACACTTGATGAAATCTAGTGGTTAAAAGCGGAAATAGGTAGGTATAACTACCGAGGGTAACTGCGGGATGTTCACTAATTTATAATGTCAGTGGGATTCATTTCAATTATTTATTAGTTGCTATGCTTAAGTTAAATTTTCTGCGTATTATGCTTGTCATGAAGCTTTACCTAGCAACTCAATAAAACCGAGTTATTATCATTCTGTGTTTTTTTATCCAACTTATTATGGCAACAATAAGCTATTCGCTGTCGCGGGCCGAATGGATGACACTGGCGGACCGGATTTGGCCCGCGGGCCGTAGTTTGGAGACCCCTGATCTAGACACATCACAAATAAAATGTGCAAGAGCTTATACCTTTAAAATTGGATTATATTATTTAATTAGCTTTCTACAATGGCTGCAGAACCCTAGCGTAGCGTGACTCGCCGCCAGCACACCTTTCGAAACCTAAACCAAAATACATGCGTGTTGCCAAATGCTCTCACATAACTTCTGACAAATAATCAGAGAGAGAGAGCATAGCAAGTAGAGAGCGCATGAACACTGATGATTTTATTATGATGAGATTTAATGCTCACTACTAAAATTTATTTAAAATTGTAAAAAAAATAATAATAATAATTTGATAATATAACAAGTGATATAAAAAATAATTTTTTAAAGTCAATTCCTACTTTTTTTTCATATTGCAGAAAGTCCTTTATAAATAATTTTCATTCATTTTTTTAAGTTTATCTGGCGCCCTGTATGGGTAGATATATGCAACTTAAATCTAAAAAAAAACTAAAATTAATTAATTAAATTTAATGAATGAATTCATATTTGTAAAAACTGCATTAACATCCAGTGTCATCCACTACAAGTTAAAAAAATGTATTTGAACTGGAGTTGAGGAATAAAAAGTATTTTATGAACGATTGAAAATTTGAACAAGATATATATAGGGAGAGTGTGAGCCAATAGAAGGAATTGAAAAAAAGTTTTAAGGAATACCTGAAGTCAATAAAAGTCATTAAATTTATATGAAAAATTTTCTAAATCCATTAGTAAAGTCGAAATTCATAAAATTAAATAAATAATCAGGAGTCGGAAATTTTTACTCAGCTGTATTGAAGATGGTAATTGCTTAAACACGCTGCCACAATTATTAATTTGTTGTTGTCGTCCTAATGCAGCTGGCAATACAGACAATTAATCTTTATGCCATAAGCAAGGGCTGCATTGCTTTACTCATTCAGCACTACCCAAGAGGCACGAAGTTTTTTAGCTTGAAGATATGCTATGGACGCGAGTAACACTACCCCCGAAACGCTCCTATTAGGACCGGGACCTTACGTTTAAAGTGGATTCCAAACCACTACAAACATTCTTGGCACAACCAGGATTCGAACCCGATACCTGTGACACCGAGAGCCAGAGAGCTAGTCACTTGGCCATCAGGTCCCTACCAGTTACCCACCAGAGTACCTAAACTCACTTTATTCGACTGGATTACCACGTTATCGCCTTCATATCTCGAATAATTTTACTACGGAAGCTCGGTCCGCCAAAACTTCGAAATGGCACAAGGCTGTATGTGAAGATTCTGGGCAAGGTGATTGAAGCTATTATTTTAACAGGGAAGGGAAAGGGTGGCACAATTTGTATTCAAAAGCAATTTGTATCCATTTGGATACCACTCATTCTGCCCTTTTAACTTTTAAGTGATTGCAATTTCCAGTGAGGCTTGCCTCCGCAATTGCAATCAGCAAACCACAAGTCAGTCTATTAAGTACAGCGGAGTGGGTTCAAGGCTAGTACGCTGGAACATATAGCTATTTATTTAGCGATTTTCCAACGATAGGATAGCGTTGCTAAAAATGAAGATGTCCATGAAATAATGATAAATAGACTTGTCATGTCCCCAGGTATAATCATCGCATAGAAATCTTCCGATAAAGCAGTAAATGCCAATGAGATTATCAAAACTCACTTTATCTGGTAGGATGCCACGTTATTATCTTTTACTTAAAGTGAGATCTCCAATAATTTTACTACGGAATTTTAATCCGCCAAAACTTTGAAATGGCCCAAGGCTGAATATGAAGAAGTTTCTGAGTAATGTGATTGAAACGATGATTTTAACAGGGTTTAGGCGGAACAATCTTTATCCTACTTATACCACTCATTCTGCCCTTTTAACTTTTAAGAGATTGCAATTTCCAGTGAGCCTTGCCTCCGCAATAACGATCAGCAAATCGCTAGTCAGTCTATTATGTATTACGGTGTGGAATTAAGATCTCCATTTTTCTATCATGGATAACTTCATGTTGCTTGCTCAAGGGTGGGTTCTTTTATGAATTTATTTATTCTTGCACCTGGAGATGAAAATAAAAATGCTGTTGACAAGAGTAAGGATCCATCATGTCTTCCCGAATCAAAATATAGTCAAAGGGGAAGATAGGATAGGTTGATAGATCCTCCTCTCAAGGAAGGGTTGACCCTTACGTTAGATTTTGGACTTTGCACGTTTTTTTAGAGACAATTATTAATTTAAGTCTTCTAATTTCCAAAAGAAGTGACAACAAAGTGGCCCCTAGATTTATCAAACCGCTGCTTTAGTACGGACTAAGAGTGGACATCATCACTGTGCTGTCAATTACATTGCATCTTTTTATTTCAGATTCTCCTGAGTACCCAAGTTGCAACCACGATGCTGCCCCATATTTCTTCCTGCAATCCATCAACACGGCCCAGTGCCTCTTCCGGTCAGTGCAGTGCCCCAACTACGACGACTTCCTGGATGGCCAGTGTCCTCCAGACTCATCGAAAACAGATCTCATGGGACTTCCAGCTCAGAAAATCCCTGGCTTGGCTCCCAAATCCAAATTTTATCTGAGAACTATGGCAGATTTACCATATTGTCTACAAGATGGAGATGAACCTGCTTAATTATGTAACATGGAAAACATATACTGACAAATTCAGCTTTTTTAAAAAATGGATTACGAACCAATTTTTTAGCTACTATGGTTTGATTTTTAGTGTATAAATTGTTTTCAATAGTATTGTGAGTTCTTTTGTAAAAGTCACGTATTGTACGTAAAAGTACGCTGCATTATAACAAAGTGTATATAAGTATGTGTAAGTGTATGTTGTATAACGCTGCAACTTATTTTACTCTGATGTGAACATAAATACATAGATATTCGATGTGCTTTGTATTAAAGTTTGAAAATAACATTTTTAAAATGTGTTTTGATAATAATACTTTAATTTACAGGAATTGTTACAATTTATGTATGAAATTATTAGAAAATGCCTCTTATTCTTATCTTGCTGGCATGTTCTTTACATGAAATTTTCGATGTGCTATACAGATATTCTATGTGTTTTGTATTAAAGTTTGAAAATAACATAGATATGAGAGGTTATTTTAAAATAACATTTTGATTTACATGAATTTTTACAATTTATTTATAAAATCATTAGAAAATGCAACTAGTTTTTTTGCCTAGTTGATTAACATGTTCTTATTATGAAATTTTTATAATAGTTAAACAAAATAAACTAATAGTTATTTAAAAAATTATTTTTAATGAAAATAGAAACGCTCTTAATTATGTGATGAAACATGTGATGAAAAGCAATGTATTCTTAATTAATTGAATGTAGTAAAAATCCAGTGTCTATAAAAAATTAAACTAAACAACCAATTTTTTAGCTACTAGAATTCGTGTTCTGGTGAATAAAATTTTTTATTCAATACTAATGTGAATTCCTTTTTAATAGTCACGTATTTACAGGGTATTGTTATCAATAAATACTGGCATCTGCAGTATTATGGTAAACATGAACTCATTTTTTACTCGTATGGGAACATAAAAACATTGATACTCGATGTACTTTGTATTAAAGTTTTAAAATAACATATAAAATGTTATTTTAAAATAGTATTTTAATTTACACAAATTTTTACAATTTATTTATTAAATCCTTAGAAAATCAGGTTTTGGTTTTTTTTGTTTTTTTTCACTATCTTGTTGATATGTTCTTGTTATTAAATTTTTATTACAGTTTAAATGAAATACAAATCAATAGTAATTTATAAATTCGATTTATTTTCAATGAAGATAGAAATACGTTTTTTCAATAAAAGAAAAAAAATCACACTGGACAATAAAAAATTGTTAAACAGAAAACAAAAATTAAGAGGAAAGAATCAATTGCATATAAACTAAGTAAGAATGCGCAACTGAAAAAATAATGATAAATACTGAAATACCAGTCTTAACCATGAATCTTACCTGATTACTGCCACCACAACACCTTGTACTAACTGCTATACAACCACTTAGACGCCAGTCTTAATAACCTCTAATAATATTTTAATATTTCGAATGAATTTTTCGAAAATAATTCATTCAAAGCTGAATTCGCCGTGTTTCAAATAAACTTAAAATGAAAAATATAAAAATTGCTCAATAGAGGGCAGCACGCTAGTAACGGAAGAGAAAGACAATTTCGTGCATTATTTGCTTTAATTCAGTTTGCGTTTGAGAAATTGTTAATGAATGAAGCTTTCCTGTTCGTCAGCATTTAAATTCATGCTTGATCTAAATTATGTGATTCCTTTTATACAAAAAAATCGGAAATATTTTAAATATTTCTTAAAGAGATTTATAACTTTATGCATGATGTTTTAAAATTATTTTCCGAAATTTTTAACATGACATTGTAATTTTGATTTCTATTATTACTATTTATTTGTTTTATTATTTTTATCCACTCTATTACTAATTTCGTTCGTTATTAGTATTTTTTTAACTTCATTTATGTAATAGTATATTTTTTATATTGTATTTGTTTTATAATTTCGATTATTTTTACGATCATCGATGTTTTGGTGAAATGCGTGGCGAAGATTTGGCGGCATTTAGATATGGTGAGTACCGTTTTATTAAAACTATTGGCCATTAAAAGCAAAACAAATAACAGAAAAGCCAATAGCGTCAAATTCACTGTGAGGAAGAAAAGTCTAAACTACTCCTGTTATAGCTGCTGGAACCTTTTATGACCTTCATTGAAAGATAAAAATGTTGAGAAATGTCTCTTATTTTTTAATAACTATCCAGCGCTTATCTCTTAGTGCTCTATATTGCCCGACTCGTGGAGTTAAAGAGTTTAAAGAAAGAGAATAATCACAATTAAAGAATTTCTAATCTTCGCGCATATACTCATTCGCACCTGTATCGGGTATTATTGTGACTTAAAAGTGGAATACATGAACCTTCACCCTTTGGTCCGAGAGTGGCTTCATTGTTGGTGAGTTTTCGATATTCTCTTCCGTAAGTATGCTAACAATAGACGACCAAGCGCACAAGACGTGTAGGTTTTTAATTTAAGATAAAATCCTTTTTCCTCCTTTATGTAATTCCTTACTTTAAAAAAGCAATTCTGGTTGAAAATATTAGAACGCTAGTTCAATAGTATTCAAACGCTGCTCACCACATCCAAGGTTCCTGGAATGAATGATATCGACAAAATACTCCTCTGTTCTGATCAGTGTGTGGTATAATGAGAATGGTGTCCGAAAAGAGGAGTTGCTATATTTAGACCTAAATTCATAGAAACATGTGTTTGATCCTATACAAAGAAATTTAAAGAAAACCTCACACTGTAACAGTTGTGAATGGTTTGTTGGCCACTGGCAACTTTCACAGCTGGCGTGCCGGAAATCTTTGCTCCGCCCACTCCCACAAGGATAAATAACATCTCTTCCTCTACTATTGACTTAACCATTCTTAATAACTTTCCTGCTTCCCTTACAATTGAATCTCTTTCAGAGCTTTCATCAGACCACAATCCAGTAATGCTTAACTTTGCTATCACATATGAAACTCTTAAACTCACTCGTAACGTCTCCACTAATTGGTTAAAATTTAATAAGATTCTCTCTAACCCTCCTCCAGATAAATTAGATCTCGACTCTCCTCTTGCTATAGATGCAGAAGTTAATCGTATAACTAACCTAATTCATAATGCTTATACTAACTCTTCTAAGCCCATCAAAAATAGTAATGTTAATTTCATGCCTAATCACATTAAAAAGCTCTCCATCGACAGGAACAAAGCACGGAAAATGTGGCAAATCTACAGAGATCCGATCTCCAAAACCAATTATAATAGGGCACAGGCCAAGTTTCGAAAAGCAATTACTGAATTCTCTCAAAATTCCTGGACTAATCGATTACAAACTCTTGATCCAGCTGATGGCTCCATCTGGCGGGCAATCAAACAACTAAAGGGTAATAAGATTAAAGTTGCTAATTTTAAAAACTCTAATGCGGATGTTATTTCTGATGATAATGACAAAGCCAATCTGCTCGCGAACAGCCTTCAGAATCAATTTCAAGAAAACAATGTTTTTAATCAACTAACCACTGATAATGTCAATAAGACTATTCACTCCTTAAATTCTAACTGTAGTACTAATAAGATTGTCAATACTAAAATCTCTTTACTCTATGAATGCATTAATAAGCTTAAAATTAATAAAGCACCTGGTGCAGACAACATTACCAATAAAATGCTCAAGAATCTTCCCTTTCTCATAGTTTATCGTATTGCTAAATTAATTAATGCTATTATTAAACTCTCCTATTTTCCCCTTTCCTGGAAAAATGCAATTGTTTTACCCATCCTCAAGCCAGGGAAGGATCCCTCTGATCCAGCTAATTATAGGCCAATTTCTCTACTTTCTACTCTTAGCAAGCTAACTGAATACGTAATCCTTAAGAAAATCAAGAAGCACCTTTCTAACAATTCTATAATGATTCCCCAGCAATTTGGATTTACCCCTAAGCTTAGTACCACCCACCAACTCCTTAGAATAACTGAATTGATCTCTGAAGGTCTCTGTAATAAAACTCTTACTGGGGTAGTATTTCTAGATGTAGCCAAAGCTTTTGACAGGGTTTGGATCAATGGACTCATTCATAAATTAACTGCCTACCACTTTCCTACTTATCTCACCCTGCTCATTAAATCGTATTTGCAAAATCGATCTTTTGTGGTCAAAGTCAATAATTCTCTCTCTACTAATAGAAACATCAACGCCGGAGTACCCCAGGGGTCACTCATTGGACCTATCCTTTTCAATATTTTCATCAATGATATTCCGCAATGCAATAGTATCAATCTAGGGATCTACGCTGATGACACAGCTATTGTCGCAAAAGCCAAAAACGTGCAGCAACTTCAAAACATTTATGCAAACTATTTCAAAAATCTCGAAACTTGGCTCAACAGGTGGAAAATAAAAATCAATGTTGACAAAACTGAGGCTGTACTCTTCACGAGGAAAAAAGTTAACCCTCCTAACCTTTACTTATTTAATCAATTAATCACCTGGAGTAACCATGCTAAATATCTGGGAGTTTATCTTGATAGTAAATTAACTTATGCTAATCATATTAACCATATTAAAACTAAATATAATATTTGTTTACGCATGCTTTATCCCTATATTAACAAAAACTCACCCCTCTCACTTGAAAATAAACTCATTATTTACATGTACTATATGCGGCCCATTATAACTTATGCTTGCCCGGTTTGGGGTTCTGCTGCAAGGTACCACATTAATTATATTAATAGACTTGAAAATAAACTTCTTAGAATGATCACCAACTCTCCTTGGTACTTTAGAAATGATGACATTCGTCACTGTCTTGACCTCCCCTCTATTCAAAATTTTATGTTCAAGCTTGCCAGCAATTTTTATGCAAGTCTTGAATATATTCCGAACGATGAAATACGTAATCTCCGAGATACGATTTCACTCTGCCGGAAAATGCTAAACGCCCTCGGGCTGTTCTTAACAATCTTACATTGTCCTAGACGAACTGGGTTGTTTATGTGTTGTTCTTGCTGTTTAGGCAGTGAGTTCGACCCTGATCTGACCCTTTAGTCATCATTTCTAGCAGCGGTTCCTACATTTCGTAGTGTTTAATCTCTCTTTTTGTTCTTTTATTTTTCAATTTTTGTCTTAATTTCTTTTTCTTATATTTTTCTGTAATTTTTCTAATTTAATTTTGGGGACCTAAATACAAGCTCACTTAACCTGTAATGTTCTTTATTCATGTCTTAATACTACCCAATGCCTTCATTTCAACAAGATAGGTGGGAAATACCAATGCCAAATATCCAATACCAAATATTCTATACCAAAAGATCAAGTTAAATATAGAAATTTAAGAATCAAAAGGAAGTTAAGAAAGAAAACGTACCATAGCAACAACAATAAATGCGGCTATATATTTAAAGATTATAATTTCAAATAAGTAACATTAAATTGAGGAAATAAATTACAGTTACACCCCTAAAAATGTATTTATTGCTTCTAAGTTTTTAAAAGATTTGTTAAAACTTATCTGCCTTAGTAAGAGCTAAATATATATTTGAGAATATAAAATGAGTAATCTTCGTTTTAAATGCTATTCATGTTTTAATTTGCACTCTTGTCTTGGTGGAAATAATTACTCTCATAATTGAAGGTATTGTTGCATAAATAATTTTATTAATTTTGTAGCAAATTTGTAATTAGTTTGAGGTTAAAATTGTTTTAGGTTGAGATTTTTATAAAAGAATTGTTGTAACGTGAGGTATTTATTAATGATAATCATGGTATTAAAATCGAAATGACAAAATCGAAAATAATTGAATAAATTAATTTCTTTAATAATTTATTCTCAAAATTTATTTTTTGGTAAATAGAATTAATGGATGTAGCAGATTGTCAAAAGAAACGCTTACCTTGTGGATTTGACAATTGGTGTTGTATATATGAGAAAAAATTTATACAAGAGCAAGGAGCGAAATAATAAAATGTTGTATGCTACAAAGATTGTCACGGTACTTCCCATAAAAGAGAGAATGAGTATGGCATTGACCTACACATTAAATCTGTTATCACGGTACTTTCCATAAAAGAGAGAATTAATAAGATTTTGACCTATACATTAAATCTGTTAAATCGCTATATTTCAAATAAAATAGAGCAGCTGTAAGACATTGAATATCCCATTAAAGATGAGAATTGACGAAGCATTGATCTATGGATTAAAGTCATTGCTGTACTTCCCACAAAAAATTGCATAGTTCTGGTTTCAATTTTGAGTTTGTTGCACTCTTTAGAAAATAAACTACCAAAATAATATAACATATTTTAATGACCAATAAACAATTAGCATGGGAACATCACTACTTCTTAGTCAAGTAAAATATAAACCAATGTTAATAAACAACATTTTTATTTCGTTTTTACAGGTCATAGAATTTTATTTAAAACATGAAGTTAATTTCTAATAGTTCACATAGTATCAGCCTCAAGTTTGCATGTTCTTTATTTATGCAGTAAATGAATGATCATGCTGGCTCATAACCGTTTTTCAGGCAGTATGGAAATTGAACCCCAGTCCTCAGGTAGAACTTAGATTTCGGAGATAAACCTGGGATCTTCTTGGCTGGCAGACCCATCAAATTCACTAACGATGAACCTGGAGGACACTGTCCGCCCAAGAAGTCGTCGTAGCTGTCGCAATGCACCGACCAGAAGAGACACTCCGTCGTGTTGATTGACTGCAAGAAGAAGTTGGGTGCAGATTGGTGGTTACAGTTTCTGTAGCGTAGCATTAACTCATCTGAAAATAAACATTAAGAATGGAGATTTCACGTTTGCAAATCAAGAGTGAAGCTAACTCCATGGGAATGTAAATAAATTCTGTGGGAATTACTTACACGATTGTGATTTATTATTACTCGGATCGCACTGGGGCTGCCTTGCCCCTCCATTTGGATAAAAATTTACATCTCCAATAGGATCATAGATGCCAAAACCTATAAGATTAAAGTGAAATCAAAGCTAAAGAAAATCTTGTTAAATAGTTATACAAAGTTACGGCCATAACATTTATATCTTATATATATATAATACCATCTGACTCAAATTTGACAGCAGACGAGCTACATTGCGAGTAGTTACATTACATGAAATCAGTGCTTTGTACTAATCAGAACAATTGGTCACTCAAATCTGACAGCAGATATTCGGTATCATCTATAATGATATTCAGGAAATTAGCGAATATCTGTGCAACCTTCCCAGATTGAAACAACTACAGAATGAGCATGAACTATACCATGAGTTTTTCCATTGTGATGGATGATAGACCACGAGCTGAGAAATGTCTACTCCAAGGAGAAGGGAAGAAGAAGAACTACTTTTCTCTTGACGGATTGTCTTAAAAGGAGATTTTAGTGAAGAAAAGAGAGAGAGTTCTTCGACGAGTCAACCACAAGTGTTGTTTGTGGCCGGAGATTCCGCCTGTTTTCAAAGTGATCTCCTTGTAATTTCGTGTATCACGCTATTTGAAAACTAAAGACTGCATCAGACCAGGCAATTAAATTCGACGTCGTTCGAGAACTCTGAAAATCAAAGACCTTGGAGTGAACTGTACTTGTGAATTAATGGTGCACTCGTGATCAAATTTTATTTTAAATATTAATTTCTTTGTACAATAGCCAAAAGTATATATATATATATACATACAAATAATGTAATTTTGGCTATTGTACAAAGAAATTAATTTTTAAAATAAAATTTGATCACGAGTGCACCATTAAAGTGTTCCTCTGAATCTGAAAGTGACCCTCTTCTTGAAACATTCATACGTGAAATATAGGCCGAGACGTTACAATACATATCTTAGAATCAGGAGACCATTCATTTACAGTTCTAAACGTTTGCCAAAAAGGAACTTGCTGCTACTTACCATATTTAAGGTTGCTGGTATGAATCACATCGACAAAATTCGCATCGTTGTAGCCAAGAGGAGTAAAAATGGGAATTGGCGAAAACAGAGGCGCTCCCGGATCCAGACCTAATTGTATAGAAGAACAATTTTACGATTGTACATTGAATTGTTGTGAATTGTACAATTGAACAGCATTTACAATTTTGTAATTTTTTTTCCCCTATAAAGAGAACTCTAAAGTTAATAATGGGTGAAATTTAGGTACCTAGTATTTAACTGAGACTATTTCAAAAAGCAAAATGTATTCTGTTAGGATTGGGATTTACTTAGCGCTCTAGGCAGTGCGTAGGAGGAAGCACGATTACAATATGGTGTAATTTTTAATTATCAATAATTATAATATTTTTTATTGTATTTAAATCCGACCGAAAATACTTTTCTCTAATATCACACCGCTCGGTTTGAATCCGTCCGACTTGGCTGCTTGCCAATTTTCCACACAACCAGTGATGGAATTATAAATTATAGAATATTTCTGACGTATTAATAAAAAAATAGTCACCCGTTATCCTTCCTAAATTAGGAGTATTTCTTCCAGCGGCTCCTGCTACTTGTGCCCCGTAGCTCTGACCAATGATATGGACGTTTTCAGGATCCAATCCTGTGTTTACCTGCAAAACAAGTAAACAACAATGTATAGACAGTGTGATTAAAAGGAAGTTTGCCAGGGTGGCATATGGGTGGGTTTGTCAATTGAAGACTGAAATATGACATAATTTATTAATGATGGGTTTATTAAAAGTTTGACAATTTTAGAGCTGAAAAGTTATTTCTTAAACAAGTAATCAAAAAAAAAATTTAAGTCAATTCCTACTTTTTTCCACTATATTGCAAAAAGTCCTTTATAAATAATTTCCATTCATTTACTTAAGTTAGAAAAAATTATCTTTCTCTCTCACATACGCACTTTCCATCTCTCTCACTCATTTATTCACATGTTTCATTTTCCATTTTGTTCCTCCTTGAAAAGAAATTTTTTTTTCCAGCGATCTACACACTTCGCTACTGACGGTATTTATTCCTAAATGTATATCCTGCTAAATATCATATATAAGAGAAATTTTTTTCTCCCATATAAAACTAAAATGAATTAATTAAATTTAATTACTGAATTAATATTTGAAAAAAAAACTGTATTAACATCCAGTGTCATCCGCTACAAGTT
>BPLQ01001328.1:0-12492 GCA_021605075.1 Caerostris darwini
ACGTAGATTTATTCAGAATGGTAAATATATTGAACTCATACTGATTATGTGAATGTGTATTTATAACTCAATTAACAAAATAAAGGAAGCTAACTTCTGTAAGGGTTTTAATATTTATCAGAATTCATGTTAAGTGAGAAGTAATTGAAAGAATAGCAAAATAAATTCTTAACATGCCAGGATTCAGATAAATACATCGAAAGAAAGTACACTGATGTTTATGAATGTATAAGTACTGCTACATTGTTGTGTTTGTATTAGCTCTTTTAAATTGCAACGATCAAAATTATGTAGAAATGCATAATAATGTATAATATTTAAAATGTGTGTACTTAATAAAAAATACCTTACATATCATCATCATCATCATCCTCATCACCACTGGCGCAACAGCCCCATGTTGAGCCACGGTCGTCTGCTCGCGGCAAATTTCTAGACAGTAGTGTTTATTTTATACGTTATGGGTTATTAGCCCTACGACCAACAGTCAAATCAGAACTGGACCTACGGTTTAATTAGTTTAGTTTTTCACTCTACGGTCATTTTTGTGCGCACTTTAGACTAAACAGACCGAGACCTACAGTTTAAGGTGGATTCCGAACCACTAGGAAACATCCATGCCGAAACCAGGCTTCGAACCTGAAGCCTGTGGTACCAAAGGCCAGAACACAAGCCAATTATCCATCAGGTTGTCCTATGGTTTAGCGTGGATTCCAAACCACTGCACTCATTCAACGCGGCTCGAAACCAAATCCTGTGGCACTGAGCGCCAGTCACTAGGTCATCGGGCATCTTTTACATATAATACATTATATTTAAATACAATATATTTAAAAGAATGCATTATATTTAATGCTTGAATACATCACTTGCATCGAATAAGCATTGCTATTACTCGCTTAGCACTACCCAAGGGGTCACGCGCAGCTTGAAGATATGCTACGGACACGAGTAACACTAACCCAACAACGCTCTACGATCCTATTAGATCGGGGCCTGCGGTTTAAAGTGGATTCCGAATCATTACAAACCGTAGGTCCCGATTTAATAGTGAAAAATAGTATGTCCACCAATTTTGGGATAAAATCCCCATAACTTAAAATTACAGAAAAGGGCCCATTTTCGTATTCATTTCATTCAATAACTGAATAATATGTTACCGTCTTCTTGTTATAATTACTAAGAAAAAAGCTAGAAAAATGTACTTAATTTGATTGAAAGATTTTTGTAAATAAAAAGAATTCAAATTATGTATTTGAATAATAATTACATATATTTATTATTTAAATACATTTGAACCATTTAGATTCAATAAAGTATGCATTTATACCATTTAGATGAATATGTTACTGTCTTCTTGTTATGATTACGAAAATAGCAAGAAAAATTTGCTCAATTTCATTGAAAGATGTTTGTAAACAATAAAAAAATTCAAATTGTTGATTTAAATAATAGTAATTACGCGTATTTATTATTTAAATGCATTTATATCATTTAGATTCAATAAAATCTTTAGTGAAAATCTTCACCAAATTAACTACTGAGCTGTAAGTGAAAGCAGCATTATTAAGTATTGGTTTTTTTTATGTAATCCGCCGAATAGGGGTTGCCGGAGCAAAAAAAAAAAAGGCAGAGCTTTCTTTATGAACTCATTATTTATTGCTAATTTATGAAATTGAAAAGAATTTTGAATTGTGGTTTTAAAATAAAAAAATTATTAGAATTTTAACTTTTTAGAAAGGAATTGAAAAAAAAGATTAGCACTTTTTTTTCTTTTCTTCAATTAGAAGTAATTTAATCCGAAAATTGTGTTAAGTGGAATTGATAAAGATTGTTAAATCAGATTAAAATTAAAGAATTTGACAGTGACTAACTATCATATAATTATTAATTGGTAAAATAAAACATTTGTGGTCTTAAAGCAATTCATAAGTGATTCATATTCTAAAAAAATTATTTCAATATATTAATAATTTATTTTTAATTATTTTTCTGATGTCAAATCCTACAAATATTTTATTAGATTATTTTATAAATACTCTTCTTTTTGCAATAATTTAGGGAATTTATTTTAAATAGAGATTTTATTTTTTTATTATTTTCTTGCTAACATTTATATTTTGTTTCCGTCTCGTGGCTCTGGCCTTTGGTACAACAGGCTACAAGTTCGAATCATGGCGGTATCATGGATGTTTGCTAGTGGTTCGGAATCCACTTTAGACTGTAGGTTCCGGTCTGTTTAGCGTCAGTACGTCTGTGCAGCGCTTGCCTTAAGGCATCCAAGACCAAGCTGTCTAAGTGTTTGACAGCTGCATTAGAAAGAAAAAAAATTACTTTTTATTTGCATATGGGGTATATTGTAGTCCATAGTTTATTGGTGTTCCATGGAAAGTAAAAAAATAGCACTCAGTATTAAAATATGAAATTTTGATTGATTAAATGTTTCCTCAGATTTCAATTACTGTTCTGAGACATTAAGCACAACATTTTTTCTGACTATTAATCTAAGTATCTTATGTGACAATAAATGGAAGTTTTCAAATCAGAAGAAAATTAGACAACATTTTATTAAATTTAGTTCCGATTTAATCTTCTTTTATTAAAAATCAACAAACATGTGTGAACAAAATGACCGTAGAACGACAAACCAAACATCCCGACTCGTGGCTCGGTGATATCGTGCGCTGCTGGTGAGCCTTAGGGCTGAGTTTCAACCCGCTGGCAACTTAGCTGTCTGATGGTCAATTGGGAAGCTCTTTGACCTTTTCTACTCCAGGCTCGAATCCTGGGATGTTTATTAGTGGTTCGGAATCCACGTTGAAAGGTCCTATTAAAATCCTCGTAAGATCCCGGTCTAATTAGCCTTAGCACTTAACTGACTATCCCTTAATTAATGCAGCAAATGTCCAACCATTAAGGCGTCCTTAATTTCATATTTGAGTCCTTAAAATATTCATGAGTTTAAATGGGTGAAAAGTGGTAATCAGACGACTAGCTTCAAGGAAGGGATATATCCCCAGTGCTTATTTCCTTCAACGTTACTCGAATTATTCCTCCAAGATTTCGCCAGAGATTTTCCTTCAAAAGGGAATGTTATATATATGACGCATCCGATGAATTCAAACCAAATATCACGATGGAATATTGAAATTCTAATTGAATATTTATATATCGCGTGCGAGAGAGTCTTGAATTAAAACCCAGAGCGGGGGAGAATGCGATAACATGGAGCAATGGGTTTCAAATGATGAGGCTTTACGAATTACTGCTCCATCAATGGCCCTTTATCATAGCCTTTGGCGATGGCAATTCGTTTTGTATTGGGACATGTGTTTTGTATAGTCAACGAATGTTGGCGATTTATCACTTCTGACATTCAGATTGCAATTTGGGGATTGGTTGCATTTATAACAGGGCGATTAGAATTGGGGATTTGCATTTGAGAAAGAGTTGTTATGGCCATCTTCCAGATGATTGAGCAAGTTGGTGAAAGTAAGTTAAATGCAGGTAAATGACGGGATGCATTATAAACAAAACTGAGAAATATAAATGGGTAACTTTGACCGTCCTTAGCATTTTGATACATTAGCTTATTTTTAATGACTTTAAATAAAGTGACCAAATTATAATTAAGTACAATTATAATAAAGTACACTGAAAAGATAAATAATGCATAAGTAAATAATTCCTATGACAAATTAATTTAATATTCTTCGGCATCACATTTGTGTGCTACCAATATATATATGAGTATAATAAGTATATTAGTGATACATTTGTATTCTAGTAATAGATGACTTGCAATTGGAGGAATGATTTGCTCCCGTCTGTAGTGCATTATACTAATTTTGATAATTTTTATGATAATTATCCGAACATTGTCAGTAAGCCCGACTCGGGGGTCAGTGATAACGTGCGACTTTGGCGAACATTAGGGCTGCGGCTTTGTTGTAAAACACTGTTTCAAAAAACGAGGAGACTCGATGGCGTTTGGGATGTTTAGCATCTTGCGTCGTTAGTCGGACTACCTTGTAGGAGGAATTTTCCGCAATTTCTTCCATACGATACGCAAATCAATGTAATTCCCTCCATTCATGAACAGACAGACTCATGGAATGACCGTCCCGCACTGATCATTCTCTAATTTTTGGAGTCTCATTATACATAACACTGAATATCTGCTATCAGATTTGAGTGACAGGTTGTTCTCATTAGTACAAAACACTAATTGCATGTAACACACACGCATGTACCCACAACACTACTTGTCTGCAGTCAAATGTGAGTGTTGGATTTATTATATACTTATCAAATAACATACATTCCCCTCTCCTGGAAATGAAATGCCCAAACTCTTTTCGTAGAAAAAAAAATGCTACAGTAGACATCACTTTCATGGATTATCTACAACATCATTATCTTTCGTTAAGATTTTGAACTAAATTTTTTCTCGTACTGCATAAAATTCCGTATCATGGTGAATATTAATCTGTAAACTACATATCCTTCCTATCCATAGATGTGTTTTTTTTTTTACTTTCGTATCGAAATTTTGAAATGCCCTGTACATACCTTTCCTTTACATAATAAAATACTAAACTAGCTACGACTGTAAAGAATACTGGATTAGTGAACTTTAAATTTAGATCCCGATATATAAATATTATTTATTTAATTTGTATAAAGTTAAATGAAAATATTAAACGAAGCCTATTAATATATTAAAATTAAACAATTTTTTTTAAAACACCATGAGTAGGCCATTTATGACTTCAAGCTACACGTGCCCCGTGGGTAGTGCTAAATGAGTAACGTCACTGCAGCCTTTGCTTATGGCATAGAGATAACTGTCTAGTGTTTGCCAGCTGCATTAGAAAAAAAATAATGGTAATAATAATAATAAATTAATTGAAACCGACATTGTTTGTTAGAATTAGTACTATTTGATGTTTTCAGTCTCCCACGGCGTTGTATAGCTGTTTATAAAAAAAGTACTTTGTCATATTTTACCACAAAGTTGATTTTTTCACCTCTGTTTTATCATAATTTCTAGATGATATGCTATTCCTTAAATTAATTAGTTTCTTTCTTTTTTATGTCATAAAAATTTTTTTATTTAATGTTTTGGATTTATTTCTTTTATTAGAAAATAATAAATTAGTTTAAAAACAGCAATATAGCAGAAGATACATTCACTCAAGGAAATAAAAAAATACCAATTTCATTATCATGTCATTCCAGGTCTTATGCTGATAACTTTTTTTTCTTTCTTTTGCCCCACTCTGCCGTTCGATTATGAATCCCCGAATTGCTTCATATTTTGTAGATGTACCCTTTATTTCTATTTTTAAAAAAGAGGGCGATTCTTGTTATTTTCCCCTGGAATTTCATAATTAAATAAAATCTAATCAAGTTTATTTAATTAAGTATATTGGTTTTTTTTTCTCTTAAGATGAGAACAACTGGAAAACTACTCTGCCAGTAGGGATACAGGAAATTCTTATTTAAAAAAAAAATACTTTGTTTTTACTGTATTATTTAATTCTTCATAATGGGTATTAATTTTAATTTTGTGCCTTTTAACAATTCCAAATTTTTACATAAAAAAACGAAATATCTTATATTTTAAAAGCGCATATACGATCATGTAATAAAATAATAAAATGTATTGAAAATCTGTCGTGTGTTTAAAAACAATAATAACATAATACAAATAAATTAATAGTTTAAAAAAACTAAAAAACACGCTTTTAGAGTTAATCAAATTAAAAAGTAAAAAATAATTGTTAACATAAGAATAAAACTACTGACGAGAAAATGAATATCACTGTTCTAAAAGCGTGGGGTGCTCGATATCAATTGTTAAAACATTTTTCACTAGTTTCATTCCGAAATGCAGAGTTAATTTAAAAATGTCATACAAAGCACCCCACGCTTTTAAAACAGTGACATTCATTTTCTCGTCAGTAGTTTTATTCTTATGTTAACAATTATTTTTTACTTTTTAATTTGATTAACTCTAAAAGCGTGTTTTTTAGTTTTTTTAAACTATTAATTAATTTTTTACTTTTTAGTTTGATTAACTCTAAAAGCATGATTTTTTAGTTTTTTTAAACTATTAATTTATTTTTTACGTTTTAGTTTAACAAACAAACAAACATTCAGGTGAAACTAATAGAAAAGCGTATTAAAAAAAATCAACTGCCTGTAAATGTTTCTTTGCAGCTTAAATAGTGTATATGAGGAGAAACAGATCTCTAGGGGGAAAAGTTACATACATACATACAAACATACAAACATACAGGTGAAGTTAATAAAAGCGTATTAAAAAGTATGCATGTAAAGAATATAGTGCACTAAGAAATATAAAAATGTAGCACTTTAATACTTTATATTTAATTTAAGGAAACACTCTTCAACTACACAAATTTTAACAAATTCATCATCATCATCAGTGGCGCAACTGTGCCATGGTTGGCCAAGGCCCTCTGCCTACAAGCAGGTGTCGAGACGAGAGATGTTTTCTTTTTATGAGGTGGAGTTGTTAGCCCTACTTCCAAAGCTCTACAGCTATTTCAAACCGGGACCTACGGTTTAATGTGGATTCCGAACCACTACAAATATGCATGGCACCGCCGGGACTCGAACCTGAAACCTGTGGCACCGAGTACCAAAGCGCTAGTAAAATGTAATAGCGTGAGGAATATAATTTAATATTATGATGAGATCTATCAATGCATAGATGACTATGATAACAGAAAGTTCATGAGTTATTCTTGGGTAGAAAGCATCTGGTGGCTTCCCCCATCTACCTTATCTATGGGGTGTTCGTTTAAAGTTATGGTGGTAAAATCTGTGAAAAACGTGTTTCAGGGTGTATGTTCCGTCTGAAACTAATGTGTGTTTTATGGGTTATAACAATTGTTGTTTTATTGGAATATGAATTGGAATATTTTTTTCTCCAAATGAGAATTTATATTTCGTCAAATTTAAAATAAAAAAAACAAATTATTGAAAGTTATTGTTTTTTATAAGTCACTTACCCTTTATTTATCGTGAATTTACAAAATTAATATATTTTCAATTTCTAGAATTTGTCGATTTCAGATCAAAAATCGTTCACTATTTTAGTTCCTTTCAAAACAATGCATAAATTCGAGAATCGGATTTCCGTTTTATCAGACTTACCATTTCTAACAAATTAAGATCGTGCTGATATTGAAGATTCTGAGTTAAAGAATTAATATTCTTTGAAGTCTTAACATTCATTTGATTAGATGATTCATGGCATTTAAACATTTCATATTTGGTATATGTTAGTTAAGAATGATATAAAACGTATAAATAAGTGAAACGTACCACTAACGAATGTTTCCGCAACATTCATTAGTGATACGTTTATTGCATTTTATTAATTACTTACATACGACGTTTAATGGTTGAAAGTAAAGTAATGGATTATTTGATTTTTAAAATTCTGTACACTTTAATTAAAAATGACTATATTATTAATAGAAAACAAATTGAATCAAAATAAGTGTGGCATTTAGTGATAAATTACATAGGAAGAAGGGATATGGTACAGTACTTTGTTGTTGTTGTTTCTTATCCCACTTGACCGAAAGCAACATCTAGACAAAGTCCAAGAACCCGTGTGGTCTCGTGAAAGGACGGAAAGGAAGCCAGCTTTTGTTGTGTTTGAGCACCCGTAGGTGGAAGTCTGACTTAGCTCTGTGTCCCTGAAGAATAACGTCAGTGCCTTCCGATAAGACTTTTAGGAGGAACTACTCCATACTTGATTATCGTAGGGGAGAAAACCCGGAAAACTCCCGCCGGGTGGTCTGACGAGGCAAGATGATGAACATCCCAAACGCCATCGATGTGCCCTCATTTTTTGAAACAGTGTCTACAACAAAGCCGCCAGCGGATTGTACATCAGCCATAATGCTCACCAGCGGGGCCCGTTTCCACCGAGCCACGAGGCGGGCGTGGAGTACTTTTTAAAGGAGAAAAGGAATAAGTGGTAAAAAAATTCAAAACTGTTGTTTTTAAAATATAGATTTTTTTTTCTTTTGTTCAATTTTGAAAGAATTCCTTTTGTTGGCAATTAGAAATTGGGTTAGATTACTTTAGAAAAGGTAGTTTCAACGACGAACGTGACAAATAAAATGTTTCATTTTGGCAATCTTACTGAGGTCTGTTTTTTTCCCCTTATACCATGAAAATAAGAGATCGTTACAATTGGAAGTCTTACATGAAGAAATTACCCTCCACATTCCTTTTTTTCTCCCGTATGTGTACATCCTAAGTAACGCTGAATCTGCTTCAGATTTGGCGTATCGCAAACTAATAACTTCAACATCAAGTGCGAGATATAAGGAAAATTTCTTATTTATAAATATATACTGCTAATAAACATAGATAAGTAATCTGTTTTTTTTTTTATATTTGAAAACTCTTTTTATTACATTAAAATAATTAGGTAATGATGATTTGCAATGATTAGCAATGAATTTCTAAAGCAATCTTATGATTAAACAATTTAAGTACATTTCTTATTTCTTTTATATATAGAATGTGCCAAAAATTAAGAAAATTGTCGTTTATAGTTTTACTAGTCGTGCCTGGTGTACTTCGAAATACTTATACTTAATTTAAGGAAATTGCATTTTAATTAGTATGAACCCAACTATCACTTTACTTAAAATAGGAGCTTTGATATTCATTATGAATTTTATACTTCTGCATTAAACACTACAGAAAAATTTCAAAAAACCTGAACTCAAACATGAATTTCTTTAAAATATTAATCTCCTTAAAAATATTCTGCTAAACCTCTCGCAAGAATTTTAAGTACCGCTATGCATTCGAAATATTAAGATTTCGAACTTCATTCAAATAGAATTTATAATAAGCTAAAATAAAATACATAAAACATTTCTACTCATAAAGAGGCAGATATTCCTTCTTTCAATATACTGTTTCTCACAAATTGTGCCATTAAATAATTATCATTAGCGATCCGATTTTGTAAAAATTCTAAATTTAAAAACTTTTTTCCTAATGAAATTAGATCCTAATAGAGCATTTCTGCTAAATGGCATAGTTGTTCCAATTCTTTAAAAATTGCTTTTTCGCAAATGTAGAAAAGGAAAAGAAATTCTACAGCAGTTTGAAAAAGGAATTTAGTATAACGAATCTTTCCTCTAATAGATTATGGGAAGAAAAATTATAAAATGGCCACTTTATAAGAATCCCGCCAAATTTTTATTCTTAGAGAACATTAGCGTGGAGTTCTCTTAGACTAATATACCTTAATAACTACATTCCATAAAGAAAGGAAACATTCTCTGTGATGAGTTTTACCACCAAAAGTGCGCAGAAGAGCCAAATAAAACATTCGAACTTTCTTGCGCATGAGACTTTTTTTTCTTTTGTTATATTTTCGAAGAATTTCACTTGTTGGCAAATAGAAATAATGTTGGTTTAGTAGTTTCTGTGAGGAGCCTGACAAATAAAATGTCTCATTTCGACAATCGTCCTGGTAGTTATTTTTTCAATATATCATGAAAATACGAAGTCGTTACAACTGAAAGTTTCCCATGACGACATTACATCACCGGCATTCTTCTTTTTTCTCTGGTATGTATAATGCACCCTGAGTGACGCTGAGTCTGCTTCAAATTTGCCGCATCACAAACTAATCCGCTAACTCACCATTTCTAATGACTTCAAGATCAAGTGTGGAATATAAGGAAAAATTCTTATTTATAAATATATACTATTAATAAACATTGATAGTTAATATGTTTTTTCATCTTTGAAAATTCTTTTAATTACTTTAAAAGGGTTAAATAAAGCAATCTTATAATTTAACAATTTAAGCATATTTCTTATATTTAATTTATAGAATGCGACTTAAAAATGAATGAAATTGTAGTTTATATTTTTACTAGTCGTGTCTGGTGTATTTCAAAATACTTTTACTACACTTCAGCAAAGCGCATTTTAATTATTATGAACCCAACTACCATTTTACTAAAATATGAGCTTTGGTATTCATTATGAATTTTATACTTCTGCATTAAGTACTAAAAAGAAACTTCTTAAAAATTTGAACTTAAAGATGAATTTCTTTAAAATATTAATCTCCTTAAAAGTATTCTACTAAACCTTTTGCAAGAATTTTAAGTAGTTCTGTAATTTCGAAATATTAAGATTCCAAACTAAAAGTTTCAATTATTGTTTTAAAAAAAAAAGAATGTCTTCATTCAAATAGAATTTATAATAAGCTAAAATAAAATAGTTCTACTAATAAAGAGGCAGATATTTATTCTTTCAATGTACTGTTTCTCACAAAATGTGCCATTAAAGAATTATCATTAGTGATCCGATTTTGTAAAAATTCTAAATGAAAATTTTTTCGTAATGAAATTAGATCCTAAGAGAGCATTTCTGGCAAATGGCATAGTTGTTCCAATTCTTTAAAGATTGCTTTTTCGCAAATGTAGAAAAGAAAAAAGAAGATCTACAAGCAGTTTGGAAAGGAATTTAGTCCAACGGATCTCTCTCTTCTAATAGATTATGGGACGAAAAATAATAAAAGGCTTTCTTTATAAGAATCGCGCCAAAATTTTTATACTTAGAGAGCATTAGTGAAGAATTCTCTTAGACTAATATACCTTAATAACTACATTCCATAATTCTCGAAAGAAAACATACCCCCTGCTGAATTATATCGCCAAAAGTATGTAGAAGAACCAAATAAAACTTTCAAATTTTCTTGCGCATGAGACTTTTTTTTCCCTTTTGTTCTAATTTCACTCGTTGGCAACTAGAAATAATGTTGGTTTACTTTAGAAATGGGAGTTTCTGTGACGAGCCGGACAAATAAAATGTATCATTTAGACAATTTTGCCGATAGTTTTTTGTTCAATATACCATGAAATTAAGAGGTCGTTAGAACTGAAAGTCTAGCATGAAGTCATTACCTCCTTCCCCCTCCCTTTTTTTTTCTCGTATGTGTAATACATCCTGAGTAACGCTGGATTTACGTCAGATTTGCCGTAACACAAACTAATTACTTCAAGATCGAGTGTGAGATATAAGAAGAAACTCTTATTTATAAATATATACTATTATTAAACATAACATAGATAGGCAATATGGGTTTTTTAATCTTTGAAAATTCTTTTTATGACTTTAAAATGTTGAAATGTTGATAGAACAGATAATTTTAAATGATAGAATAAAGTAATCTAATGATTAAAGTATATTTCTTACTTTTTTTAATTTGTAGAATGCGACTAAAAAATTAAGGAAAATGTCGTGTATATTTTTACTAGTAGTGTCTGGTGTGTTTCAAAATACATTTACTCCACTTTAGCAAATCGCATTTTAATTATTATGAACCCAACTACCATTTTACTTAAAATATGAGCTCTGAAATTAAATATGAATTTTATACTTCTGCATAAAACACTAAAACGAAAATTTGTACTTAAATATGAATTTCTTTAAAAGTTTTCTGCTAAACCTTTTGCAAGAATTTTAAGTACCGCTATGCATTCGAAATATTAAGATTTCAAACTAAAAGTTTCAATTACTTCTTTTAAAAAATAATATCTTCATTCAAATAGAATTTATACTAAGCTAAAATAAAATACATAAATATTTCTACTCATAAAGAGGCAGATATTTTTTCATTCAATAAAATTTTTCTCACAAACTGTGCCATTAAAGAATTATCATTAGTGACCCGATTTTGTAAAAATTCTAAATTAAAAACTTTTTCGTAATGAAATTAGATCCTAAAAGAGCCTTTCTGCTAAATGACATAGTTGTTCCAACTCTTTAAAAATTGCCTTTTTCTCGAATGTAGAAAAGAAAAAGAAACTCTATAAGCAGTTTGACAAGGAATTTAGTTCAACGAATCTCTCTAATAAATTATGTCAAGAAAAATAAGAAAAGGTTATCTTTATAAGAATCCGGCCACAATTTTTATTCTTAGAGAGCATTAGTGAAGAATTCTCTTAGAATAATGTATCTTAATAACTACATTCTATAATTCAAGAAAGGAATCATACTCTGTGCTGTGTTTTACCGCGCAAAGTGCGCAGAAGAACAAAATAAAACTTTCTTGAGCATGAGACTTCTTCTTTTGTTATATTTTCAAAGAATTTCACTGGTTGGAAAGTAGAAATAATGTTGGTTTACTTATGTTGGTTGGTAGTTTCGGTGACGAGCTTGACAAATAAAATGTTTCATCTCGACAATTGCCCTGGTAATTTTTTTTTCAATTTATCATGAAAATAAGAGGTCGTTAAGACTGAAGGTTTTATATGAAGATCATGAAGACATTACCCCCCCCCCCCGCCCCATTCTTTTTTTCCCTCTGGTATGCCAATGTCCCCTGAGTCTGACGCTGAGTCTGCTTCAGATTTGATATTTGCCAAACTAATCCGCTAACCACCATTTATAATGACTTCAAGA
>BPLQ01001329.1:0-2500 GCA_021605075.1 Caerostris darwini
GTAGGCGTTTGGCGCAGTGGCTTTGGAGTTTGGCTTATTCAAGGGTGGCGTTGGCTTAATTGGGTTGGCGATTGGCTTATTTGGGGTAGGCGTTTGACTTAATTGGCGTTGGAGTTTGGCTTATTCAAAGGTGGCGTTTGGCTTAATTGGGGTTGGCGATTGGCTTATTAGGGGTAGGCGTTTGGCTTAATTGGCGTTACTGACATATGGTTGCTAATTTGAAATTGGCATTTGGCTTAATTAGTCGGTAATTTGGGGTTGGCGTTACTGGCGTAATTAAAATATGAACTTACATAACGAATATCGTCATCTGGAAGTGGAAAGTAGAATCCGTGGATGATGAATTTGCTTTCCACTTGTGAATTGAATGGAGATTTTCGGAGAGAATCTGTATTGATTTCCAAATTGAATGCCTTTTTAGGATTTGAGGGAGTGAAGAGCCAAAATTTGGGGCTGGGGTTACTGATGGGCGGTAAGCTGATGGGACGGCTCAAGGGACTGAAGAAGGGGTCGCCGGTGTAGAAGCAGCCGAGGTCTTCCATGCACTTGTTGCTGAATAGCACTGAAAGCAAATGCAATTTTATTATGTCAAGTTCATTTTTTAACTAGCATTCCGTACATGAATAAATTCAAAAATGCTGAATCTTAAAGACATGAATCTGTAATTAAAATATAATTTCGTTAAAAAAGATTTGTTCTTTTGGTAGCATATTGACAGAAAGAAATCTATAACAATAAAAATAAAATATAAAAAATATATAGATGTAAACGAAATAAAAAAAAGGAAATTATTTAAAAAATATTTATTTTACTAGTGTGATATTTGATTTCTCCACTCATCATGAATTCGCAGAATATAATTTAATTATTCTGCGAACTCATAACTGTTAACTCATAAATAAAACAGGCAATATCTGTCCTATATTCGCAAGAATAGTATTTTAAAATCAAAGTTAATTTTTTCTCATAATTTCGACAGTTAGTTTTTGAATATATGGATGCGCACATAATGTATTTTTTAATGTATTGGTTTTCACTACTTCGGCCATTATAAAATAAATATATTTTGTAAAACTGTGATAAATCTGACGGGCTAGAAAAATGTATAAGGCGGGCCGCGGGTTGGCCACTCCTGGATTAGAGAATGGAAGAAATATGAATTATCAAAGTGTAAAGCCAAAACTGGATATGTTAAATGCCGAATTTTGAAGAAATTTGATACTTGAATATTCAGGCACCCATTAATAACGATACTGATATATTTCTTACCTTTTTGAATGTCGCATTCAAAAAGAGGATATTGCAAAAATGATTTGAGTTTCTTACCTAGTTGACCTATTGTCAAATAACATAGTTCATATTATATCTAAATAAATAGAAGAGGAATTATATAACAAGTTTACTTAAGTTTCAAGTGACTTCGAGAAAATTTAGACAACTTTTTATGAACCATAAAAAATACCACAGATTATTTGTACTCATTTTGCATACGAAATTAACAATTATTTTACAAAATGGATATAGGATTAAAAGAAGAAACATTTAAACAACAGCCAGAGTTAATAATTTGAGGTCACATTAAACGGAAGATTTCATCATATATCAGAAACTACTTTATTGATGGCTGGTCACAGATAAATACTCTGGACGAACTTGCCACTAAGTTAGATGACTATGAAAGTGTAAGAATGAGTGCTGAAAAAAAGAACTACATTTTAAACCGAGAATTAGAGTAGACGGATTCAAACAAAAGACAGACGTACTGGATTAAACCAGATTAAACAGACGTACCAGATTTAAACAAAATCACAAGATTTAACCTTTCAGTTTTAGGAGTGAAGCAAATAGAATCAATTGGAGAACTGCAATAATAATTTGAAACAATATCATTCTGCAAAAGCAACACATGGAAGAAACATTCGGACCGCTACCATTCATCTGATTTTCACCCAGATAATACAAGAAACAACCTTAATTACAATCTTACACTTAACAACTTAAATTTTGATTTTAGTTACTACCAAAGTAAAGCTTGATGAAACTGTCATTTCCGCATTTATTGATACTGGAAGTATTGTCGATTCGGGAAGATGCTTATACGAAAATTCATGGCCCCGAATATTAAAATATCAGAAATTAGGTAAAACGGCTGCTTTAAAAAACATTTACTATTAATAGAGATACGTTTCATTGAAATTCCATGCTGTTCTTACTCATATAATGAATTGAAATTATTCTAGGTATTGAAATTTTAAAGCGTGGCAAAATATATTTTTCTCGTGAACACACTGAAATCCCCAAAACAAAATTATATAGAGATATAAACGAGGTAGGCGATAGTACCAAAATCTGTTATTCTTCAATTCATATCCCCATACTCCCATGTCAGGTCGGCGAAGACATATTGAAAATAGAAATAATCCAGAACCTCATATACGTTTGGGAGTATTTGACCTAAGTACCTCAACTCAAGAAAGAGAGTTGAGAGAAATTCATAGAA